>CM031948.1:17247355-17308726 GCA_018749465.1 Paracanthobrama guichenoti | reverse complement strand
TGACCACCATGCCCATTCTCTGATGGCTACTTCCAGCAGGATAATGCACCATGTCACAAAACTCAAATCATTTCAAATTGGTTTCTTGAACATGACAATGTAGGTTCCTGTACTAAAATGGCCCCCACAGTCCGCAGATCTCAGCAATAGAGCATCTTTGGGATGTGTGAGTGAGGCAGGCGCGTCGTGCCCTGGATGTGCATCCACAAATCTCCATCAACTGCAAGATGCTATCCTATCAATATGGGCCAACATTTCTAAAGAATGCTTTTCAGCACCTTGTTGAATCAATGCCCACGTAGAAATTAAGAGCAATTCTGAAGGTGAAAGGATCAAACACCCGTATTAGTATGGTGTTCCTAATAATCCCTTTAGGTGAGTGTATATTCAAAAAATTTTTATGTAAAATATCTTATTCAGGACAGGCAAAATAAAATAAAAAGCAACGATTTTGTATGATCTTTCATTTTGTTAAAATTATTCCACATTTTCACAGATTCTGCAAGCGGAACACATATTTTTTCTTGCAACTGTAAGTATACAAACACAGTATCCTAACCAGTATAGTTATCACTATCAATGTATCCTGAAGAAAAGAACAGACAAAACCTCCCCTATAAATGCGTCATCTTCCTCTCTGGTGGTGGTTGTAGGTCAGAAGTAGGCCTGAGCCAGAGTTGGAGTCTGAGTGTTCCTAGACTTGTCTCAAGAGTAGATTCAGTGTTCGGCAGGCTGTGGCCTGTCCACTGCAGGGTGGACTCTGTCTCAGGCTGCAAGTCTGTGCTCTCCATCTCTTCTTTGATCCTCTTCCTCTTTTAGTTCAGAGGACAGCAGCGAGGGGAAGCAACTCCAGACTGGTTGAAGCGTGTTAGTGATAAGCAGGGAGATGGGGGTGTACAGCTGACGTCGTTGGTGAAATTCACTTTAATGGTTTACAGTTTCCACTCCTGGAAAGCTGGGTTTACTGGTGTATCATCGAGATGATGCTGGTGGCGTAGCCAGTCTTCCCCAACTGCTCTCGAAAACTGTCCATTCTCTCAATGTCCTGCCCATGGGGAGGACAATATCTGAAGAAAGAACCAAACATTTCACATAAGAAAGACACTCATGTCATATTACACATGCTTAATAAAAGCAAAAACTCATCAATTAATTTTAAATGTTAACATGATCCTTGAAAAGACAAAAGTTTGTTGAGTCGTTTGTTCATCACCTTGTGTAAAGCAGACTGCACTCTGATCTCACGGTCTGTGTCACTGGTTCTGAGATACTGGCTCTCCTCACCTTCACCTTGCTCTGCAAATGGCAGAAGTTGCGCTTTGCATCATACATCAGAACTTATCTTACTAAAATTGTAATGGCAGCTTCATTTTCTCAGGAATCACGTTCATTTTGCCTGCTCATTTAATATCAGTTCAACGGTGTTCTACAAAATCATTGGGGAGATTTTAGACATGGACTTACTTTGTGTTTTCTCTTTCGAACTCGGGTCACTCCCTGATATGTTTACAGTCATACTATCAGTGATGTCTCCACCTCCACTGGACACTTCCTGCCCTCCTTGGTCAGGTGCCATAGAAACTTGTTGGGAAGTGTGGGACATCTGACCAGCCAGTCGTCCGGGTTTAAATGCGTTCTGTGAAAAAATAAAAACAAATTATATTATATTATATATATATATATATATATATATATGTGTATGTGTGTGTGTGTGTGTATGTATATTATATATACACTCACCTAAAGGATTATTAGGAACACCATACTAATACTGTGTTTGACCCCCTTTCGCCTTCAAAACTGCCTTAATTCTATGTGGCATTGATTCAACAAGGTGCTGAAAGCATTCTTTAGAAATGTTGGCCCATATTGATAGGATAGCATCTTGCAGTTGATGGAGATTTGTGGGATGCACATCCAGGGCACAAAGCTCCTGTTCCACCACATCCCAAAAGATGCTCTATTGGGTTGAGATCTGGTGACTGTAGGGGCCATTTTAGTACAGTGAACTCATTGTCATGTTCAAGAAACCAATTTGAAATGATTCGAGATTTGTGACATGGTGCATTATCCTGCTGGAAGTAGCCATCAGAGAATGGGGTACATGGTGGTCATAAAGGGATGGACATGGTCAGAAACAATGCTCAGGTAGGTTGTGGCATTTAAACGATGCCCAATTGGCACTAAGGGGCCTAAAGTGTGCCAAGAAAACATCCCCCACACCATTACACCACCACCACCAGTCTGCACAGTTGTAACAAGGCATGATGTTCTCATTCTGTTTACGCCAAATTCTGACTCTACCATCTGAATGTCTCAACAGAAATCGAGACTCATCAGACCAGGCAACATTTTTCAACTGTCTTCAACTGTCAATTTTGGTGAGATTGTGCAAATTGTAGCCTCTTTTTTCCTATTTGTAGTGGAGATGAGTGGTACCCGGTGGGGTCTTCTGCTGTTGTAGCCCATCCGCCTCAAGGTTGTGCGTGTTGTGGCTTCACAAATGCTTTGCTGCATACCTCGGTTGTAGCAGTGGTTATTTCCAGTCAAAGTTGCTCTTCTATCAGCTTGAATCAGTCGGCCCATTCTCCTCTGACCTCTAGCATCAACAAGGCTTTTCGCCCACAGGACTGCCGCATGCTGGATGTTTTTCCCTTTTCACACCATTCTTTGTAAACCTAGAAATGGTTGTGCGTGAAAATCCCAGTAACTGAGCAGATTGTGAAATACTCAGACCGGCCCCGTCTGGCAACAACAACCATGCCACGCTCAAAGTTGCTTAAATCACCTTTCTTTCCCATTCTGACATTCAGTTTGGAGTTCAGGAGATTGTCTTGACCAGGACCACACCCTAAATGCATTGAAGCAACTGCCATGTGATTGGTTGATTAGATAATTGCATTAATGAGAAATTGAACAGGTGTTCCTAATAATCCTTTAGGTCAGTGTATATTATATATTATTGAGTCCATACATACATATACACATACACATACATAGAACCACAGAATAAAAACAAGTGATTGTTGGTCTAAGCCAATAATACAGAATACATTTTAAAGACAACTACAATATCAGTATGTATGCGTTTACTTTTGTTATATATTCTAGCAATATGGACAGGCCATCATTACTGTTCATATCCTCAGTATACAAGTGCTGAGAAGCCTCCAGAGCTGAAATTCAAATATGGTAATGGAAATGTATTTTGTTTCCGACACGCGCTTCAAGTGGTAGACCATTCACAACAGACTGAGCCATTTGACCAATCAGAGCAAAAGAAGGTACCAGCACAGATAAATGTTATGTTTTTGGTAATTAAATTTAGTTTACTACTTTTTTTAAATAATTTATTACAAGTACTTACAATTACTTTAATATCAACTTCAGAGATAATTATGTTGAAAAATTATAACACAGAGCATCAAACCATGGTCGTGCTGGCCTGCAAAAGTTTTTAAAGTAAAAAATTATTTTGACTGTTATTGTGAAAAAAAGAAGAAAGAAAGAAATTCCTTATACTGTATGAACACTGGGTGTCACTATCACATCTTTGGCCTGTATCAGTGGGACTTTAGTAATCAATTTAACAGAAATGATCTTGAATTTTACAAATGTCAACATTCCTGAAAAAATAAGCAATACAATAAACATCCTTGATTGCAGAATGTTTTTTGGTTCCATTGAAAAGGACATCCTGCTATTGGAAACCCCTTTCTATGTTAACGTGGAACTCATTGAATGCAATGTTAAAGGGGACCTATTATGCTTTAATACATTTTCAATGTTCTTTAGTGTATAATGCTGCTTTTTATCATGAAAAAGGTAACTCTCCAAAGGGAGTTTTTCCTCTATATCAGTAAGCACTTTCTGAACTCCCCGAAACATCACGATTGTAGTCTTAAGTTTTTCTTCTTCCGGTCACAATATCCCTCATTTCAATAATTTCCAGCATATGCAAATGCAAACAAAACAACAACAACAAAAACTGGGCGCGCCTGGTTGAGTTGCATTAGTAAGTGTTAAAAGTTGCGGTTATGGTAAAAATGTGACATTTACAAAACACACTCAAAGTGGTTGACCAATCACAACACATTGGTCCAGATGACCAATCAGAGTACACTACACTTTTCGGAAGGAGGGGCTCCATAAAGACTGGAAATAAACAGTGTTACAGACATACTGGGAAGAGTGATGCTGCAACAATGTCAAAATATGTGAAATATAATGTGGTTTTGAACATTCAAGTATGATTTTTATTATGATTTTTTTTTTTATCAGTTGTCATTCATTAAACATGGAATGTCATCTGTGATTGCTGGGCTATCCTTGCAACCATTTAAAGTTTACTCCATTTGATCAGAGGAAGTACCCTCTATTCTACTGTAAATTAAAAGCAGATTTGCCTCCCACAATTCAGGATGAATCACATGAGAAACAAAGAGTGTGGAATGACCTGAGATGGCACATGAAGTGACATTTGATACCCACCAGCAGATCAGATTGGGACAGAGGGTGCCATCCAGCTGGAGCTGAAACATAAGCAGACATTAAAATGTCAGCTTAGAAACATCTGCAGAACAGCAAGAAAGACCTTCAAGAAAACATCTCAGTGTTACTGTTACAAATTACATCAGGCAAAAGGGGAAACTGGCACCTCCCTGTGGTTGCTATGGTAAACATGAATACAATCAACGCTGTATATTTAATTTGTTAAAACAAATCAATGGAGGAATTCTGCTTTTTGGATGCCACACCATATGAACTCCTACTGTATATAGTTTTGAGAAAAGGAGCAATTCAAATAATGAGCGTTGAAGATGTGCACTGTGTATTGTCGCAAACAGCGAAAGACTCACTTTGAAAGAAGCTGGAAGTGGTGAGAGGTGGTAGGCAGTCGATGCCCTGTGTGTCTTCTGAAAATACAAAGGGTTTCCTTCAAAGTCAACTGAAAAGAGATCAGAAAACTGTCAAGGTGCTATCTCTGGGAAGAAAAAAAGAATCAGAGATACATCACATGCTTCAGAGGAAATATTCATATTGAGATTCTAAGATCCATTTGGCTGAACTGGACTGTTAAAATCATAAAGATCGTCAACAACCCCAAATTTACTGTCTTTTTGAGACTAAAATGTGGGATTAATCATTGAGATAACTGAAAAAGGAGTTTAAGCTATTAAAGGGGTCATGAATTGAGAAATCGTGATTTTGATATATAATTTTGAGCTTTTGATATATAAAGGTCATCGTAATATAAAAATATCCTGTAAGTTTCAGAGCTAAAAACTTCCTTATTAGTCCAAGAAAAAGCTTTTATTGACAGCTGGCTCAGCAGATGATCGATCTGCGAATGTTCTAACCTGTGACGTCAGAGAGCAGTGAAACGCCGCCTTAACCGAAGATGATGAGCGCCTAATTCTGTAGCCCTGCCCACCAACTTGACAGTTGACACCAACATGTCAACTGTCGTGACATGTTATAGATAAATAACATAGGCCTCTTTCATGGAACTAAACCGGATCAAACTTCCAAGCAATAAAAAGCTTATGGCATGTTCGATCATGCCATAAGCTTCCTTCGGAGTTCCAATATTAGGAATGCATGGTTGAACTTTATTTTTACTGAAGATCCAGTTCAAGTGGGGAAGATATTGCATTTGTTCACTTTATTTCACTGTGGATTCATTTGTAAACAAGAGACTGGATTTTCAGACAGGATGAGAAACTATGCTGTGCCTTCTAGATCTGACAGGAATGATGCAACGCATAATTATGCGAGTAAAAAATTGTTTATATATGTGATAGTATTGTATTGTTACATTTGATACATTGAAACATTTGGTACTATGTATGTGTGTATGTAACTAAACAGCTAACCACGCTGTCACAGGCTGGAGCATCCTTTGTATTTGAGGTGTTATTGGTTCATTGTGTTGCGATTCAAAAATACAAAATTACAATTGCAGAAGTTTTGAGCAGCTAATTTGTCTGAAGTGAAGTTTTGCTGATGCACGTAGGCTTGTGGGTGCGCACATGTATGTTGGTGTGTTAGTTATGCATGGTTTGCGGTTATATCCACCCGATCGGCCCGTTCAAGTAATAAAAATAACATTCCAATTAATTGAGGTGGTTGAGAGATAAATCATTGTGTTTGTTTGATAAAGACATTTTACGAGCCCTGTGGGTGAATCATTCTGGTTGCCGTTCTTCCACATTGGAAGCTTTCAAAATAATTCCTCAAGTGTAAAGGGAGCTGAAGCTCATTATAATATACAAAACTGTTATCCAATCATAGCAGTGGCGTTTACTTCCAAGTCTTCAATGTGGCACGCCCATAAAAACCGAGCATTCCATGAGAGAGGCTCAAAACCAGGGTAGAAAATAGCCAATTACTTATTCATTATGATGTTTTTAAATGTAAAAACCACGTGAAGGTCATAAGTTGACCTCGGACAACAGTATAACAAATTTAAAAAAGCCAGTTCATGACCCTTTAAGAATTATAGGAGCTACTTAGGCAAGGTGGGTCTAACTTACTGTACTGAGATTATGAAGGAGAGACAGTGGTACCAGCTGTGAATGCTCCATAAGAAGGTTATAAGCCAGGTCAAGACACTGAAGTGATGACAACTGCTCCACCCCTGCAGTTAGGATAATACTTTTACATTAAATTAGATTAACTTTCATTTTAGTAAATTAACTGTTTATTCAAACTAATCACAGCTTGTTAAACTATTCAAAACACAAGCGATTGCATTACATATAAAGAATCTTTTGCAATTAAGAGCTTCTGACAAATTGTATGTGTTAAATACAAAAATCTGTAAAAACAAATATGCATTGAACAGAATATTAACTACAACTTTTAAAAATTATTCAATAAAGATTAAGTTGTCAAAACATATGCTGACACTCAGAGCACGCACTCTTAATTTTTCGAGTTTTGTTTCAGGTCATTTCTTTCAAACTGTTCATCAATCTGTGAACAACTTGATGCATATGCATATGCATCAACTAAAAACTCAAAATAGTTTCAACAGCTTAACAGCTGATAGAAATTGCATCCAGTAAAATCACTAAAGAAACAATCAACCCACAAGAATGGCGAAGAAGCGTTCTGTAAAAGAACCAATGTGGTGAATAAAAGGATAGAAATATGCATAAATAGTCATAGTAATTCAGCACAGGAATACAATCATGGAAATGAGCAGAAAACTCACCCTTGATAGTTTCCAGCTCATTGTTTCTAAGGATCAAGGTGGTGAGTTTGACTTGGGTGCTCAGGCCCAGTGCTGGTGCTCTCTGAAGGTTATTATAAGCTAAATTCAGATGCTCCAGTTCAGTAAGAGGCTTGATGGAGACAGAAAGGTATGAATAAATTCACTCTATCCAAACATTTAACATCTAGGTTTGATTTTGCTTTCAGTTACCAATAAGCGTATAGTGTTACATTTTATATACATTTTCCCATGTATCCACAGATTTTAACCTGGAAATCTGAAGCAAGAAATGTAAGAAAGTCTGCAGATTCCAGTACAGCAAAAAAAAAAAAAAAAAAAAAAAAGTAAACAAGAGCAACCTACCTTTAAAAATTCAGCACAATCTTGGAGCTTGTTGTGGCTCATGTCAAGCCACTTCAGGACGTTTAGCAGACTCTAAACAATTTAGAAAATTGTTTACATGCAGATTCAAAATCAGTAACTCTATACTCTACAGAAAACAGGAGATTCTTACTAGTGACTCATCAGAGACAGGAAACTGAATTGTAACTGAAATTAAGGGTATGAAGTTCTAGCCATGGTAAAGCTGAGCTGAGATCACCTCCACATAAGAGAAAGCTCCTGTCAAACACACACACACACACACACACACACACACACACACACACACACACACACACACACACACACACACACACACACACACACACACAATTACTTTCTGTATATGAACATGGTTAAGCTTATGGTCACTGTGCCAAAGCCTGTTGGTGCAAACATTACCTCTAGAGAACTGGCGCCTTTTGAGCAAGTGAAGACTTCCAGCTGAGAATACACTCCTCTGAGACCCTCCAGACAATGAGGAGGAATACGCTGAGCTGAACAGAAAGACAATCAAACAAAAAACATTTAGGATGATAGGGCAGAATAACTTAACAAAAGTAATTCAATGAATTTGGTTAGTTTGTTTTGAAATACCTCTAAGTATTTGAGGACTTGAAAGGGAAGATTTTCACAGCATACTGTAGTTTCACACCAGGTGGATTAACAAGCTGTATTACAGACACACATGATCAGATCATTGCAGCGACAACTCAATCCTATTGGATTGGAGAATTATGATGCATTTTTGATGCAAATAAAAAAAATACATAAATATATATCAGAGACAGTTAAGACATCTTAAAGGATAGTTCACCCAAAAATGAAAATCATCCCATAATTTACTTACCCTCAAGCCATCCTTGGTGTATACAACATTTTTTCTTTCAGGCGAATACAATCAGTTATATTAAAAAAATGTACTGGCTAATCCAAGCATTACAATGGCAGTGAATGGCAGCCCAAAATTTGAAGTCGGAAAAAGTGCACCCATCCATTATAAAAAAGTAATCCACACCGCTGGTTAAGAAAGGCCTTCAAAGCGAATCGATGGGTTTGTGTAAGAAAAATATCCATATTTAACACGTTATGAAGTAAAATATCTAGCTTCCAGCAGACCGCCATTCCGTATTCAACGTTCAAAATAAGTTCAAGCGCTTACACTACGTCTGACGTCACGCCAGTTACGCATTTTTTGTGAGTTGAATATGGAAGGCGATCCTCGGAGGCTAGCAATTTTACTTTATGGCGTGTGAAATATGGATATTTTTCTTACAAAACCCATCGATTCGATTCAGAAGGCCTTTATTAACCCCGCGCCGTGTAGATTACTTTATAATGGATGGAAGCACTGTTGGCATTCAATTTTTGGACTGCCATTTACTGCCATTATAATGCTTGGAAGAACCAGAGATATTTTTAATATAACTCTGTGTTCATCAGAAAGAAGATTGCCATATACACCTAGGATGGCTTGAGGGCGCAGTAATTTTAATTTTTGGGTGAACTATCCCTCTAATAGAAAAAATAAATAAATAAATACTACTTCTAATATTAATCAATCTAGAGTAAAATTTTCTTAGACTATCAACATTAAATGTACTCTTAACAAGTTTGTAATTCCATAGGCACATCAAACCCTCATCAGAATCTTCAGTACCTTGAGTGATATTGTCTTCTGGAGCATGTCAAAGAGGAACTGGACTTCCAGCAGGGAGGCAGTGTCTGCTGGGTGGGGCGGCAGGGCCAGAAAACCATGCTGATGTGTACGTGAGAGAAGGTGCCGCTCAAAAGAGTTGTGTCAAGTGCTGTAAACATCCCACTTGCAGAGTGAGAGTACTGGAACCATCCAGTGCGGAGTCACCTACACAGAGAGCAACAAGAGCTTTATTATTATGACTGACTTAGTGAAACTAACGGCAGCATTAAAGAGAAAAGTAAGTGACAGGCACCCTCAAACTAATGCAAAAGCACCCTCAGATTTTATCGATTATATCTCAATCAACATGCAAACAAATTAATATGCCCTAATCATTTTGCATGGTCTTGCATATCAGTCTCCAAATCTGCAGTTGTAAATTAGGTTTAAACTTAATTCTTACCTTCTTACCAACAACCCAAATCCAAACCTATCAAAATCTTACAAAAATAGATCAGTGACTGTGGACAGCTTCTTTGTTAAATAATGTTGTTATGAGTTTGTATACCACTAAATGCATTAATATATGAATTGTAACAGTCATAGCCTACTATTTTTCATACATTACACCAATCTATTAACTGCACCCTCATTTTTTTTTTTTTTTTTCTTCTGTTACTGGGCCTGGTGAAACTGCAAAAAATAAGCAGTAATACGATACTGATTCTATACCATTATTTCGCAGCAATGTGGCAAGTCTGTGTACAACAGTTGACTGACCAGCCTGAGTGGATGTCATCCTAAAAAAGTGAAACATAATATGTGAAACAGAATTAACCCAAATCATAACAAACAATTTGTTAAAGGGGAATTATTTTAATCTGAATATTCATAATTGCTACAAAGACAGGACATTAATTTGGGTAATACAACAATAATTTGACGCTTGCGAAGTCAAATGTAGCTTAAAAAAATACCTCACACCAGTGAACTAACGTTACAAATGCAAGCCAAGTGTCATCTCTGATAACTGTCAGAAAGCAATCCCAATTATTATTAACATTATAAAATACATAATCACAAAAAAAATCAAGTATCTAGACATTCTCTATATATTTAAAGATGTACAGCATTTTTTTAATCACAAAATACTAAAACACCGACACCCAAACACAAAACTGGCAGCTCTTCCTTGATGCCCCAAACAATAATGTTGAGTCAATATCTGTTCACATGAAAAGCGCTAAAAACATACCTTATATTTCAACAAATACGTGACCCGTAGCCACAAAATACGTTATACCCGTTTTTGAACCGGGATTAGGATTCATGGCATTATTTCATTTCAATTCCCTTTTCCCGTGTTTGTTGACATCCTGATAGTAGCCGTCATATGATCTTGTTTCTTAAAAAGGTACGGTGGCCCGAAGTAGCCAAACAAGTGAATATTTAACTAAGCGCGCCCTCCTGTGTTTATTTTTCATGCATTATAATACAAACAGCAAGAACTTGTATTTTGAAGGTAAGGTGTTTTAATTGTTAGGTCAGTTATGCCTTGAGAATTAAAACGAATAAAGTTATTTATTAATGAAAAATCATCAAAATCTCTCTGAAAATGTCCAGACTTTTAAATCTTCTTACTCATTTTAAGTGGCGTTTAGTCAATTAGGGGGCTACAGCACATTGAAAATATACATAACCGGAAATAAATTAGTTGTACTATTTCAAAACGGAAGTGCGCCACAAAGCTCAGTGCTGGGATGCTACAGTCATAACTCTTATTATCTCAACCGACAGCACTATCTTGACATGTCTATCTTTACAATGGCTTAAAGTGCATACAGCTACCAACCTGATTGTGTAATTGTTGTTTTTATGGTAGACATGTAGGCTAATGTGCAAATATATTTGTTCTCTCTGCGTTATGTCCACATTGACTAAACTATTCAGCTTTTTCTTGGAAATCAAACACTAAACCTCAGGAAACAATATTCCAAAGTGCGCATTCAGTTCAATGCAATAAGCAATTTAACATACCGGTACATTTTCAATATTCTCATCATGCAGTCACACATATTCAAAAGAAGCTTCATTAAGATCATATTAATTCTGATGACAGTTTGTTAAAATACAATCAAAAATCGGTTAGCCACAGGAATCCAGGCAAAACATGAATCATATATCTGACCTTAAATAGACTTTCTTTTTTCTTTTTTTTTGTTTACTTGTCACAGATTCCAGATCCACTTTCTTAACATGTCTCAAATACACAAAATTTTAAATTTAAAACAGATAAAGTAATATAGATGTTTCTGCACTGAACCTGATTAAATCTCTAATATTAAAGTACTGAATCTATGTGCACTGTATCTTATTAAAGTAAAAAGGTTCTCTAAAGTAAAAAGGGCATTAGTGTAATTATATCACTTGTTTACTCAGAAATGTCCTTGATGAGGACTGCACTTAACCAACTGGAGATACTGTGATTTATAGCCCTTAAAATCCTACAGAAACCCAGACGCTGTACAAACTCTTGGTACACAGACACTGGTTATGAGGCTGTGCGTCAAGTCTCCAGCTGGTTCCTTTTTTTCTTCTTAAATGACACATGCGGTTCTGCATAAACACCCCTGCTTCATCACAACACCCACAAGACCTGGCATATCAAAAGCCCCCTTTCTCCATCAAAATCGCCAAGGTGAAAAGGAAGCCTGGCAACCACAAATATATATAAATGCCATGAAATCAGAGAGGCACCCACAACGAAAAATAATCCTCATTTATATTTCTTCGACCAACCACTGTAGCTATAGGTCTCACATGGAGCAGCTATTTCTGTACCCTTAAATAAACAACGATTAGTCTCAGAGGGAACAGAGTGTGGTTTGCTTTATGTGCCTTGCTCTGGACGAGTTAATGGTTGTTTGGTTGGTAAGCATGATACCTGACTCCTGGCCTCTGTAATCAATAGGCAACTGAGAGATTACAACAACATTCAGCTTGTAGTCTAGTCCTATATAAGTACAAGAAGGTACAGCATGATATTTACTTTCTGTATGATGCCAATGGATTTTAATGTGCAGAGTGATTAATGACTACAATGACACATGTTAGTTTGCTGTTTTGCTGAGCCATACTGAGCCCAGACCATACTTCACTGACCACTGCCTCTCTCCACTTCAGTTGTTTTAGAAAGGACTTAAAGATTATAAATTAATCATTATCTTTAAAATTGAATCATTTTATCATACATTATGTAGGCCTATTCGATACACATGACCAGTATTGCACATATTATGTAACAAGATAATATTTCACACATTTGCAGTGTGTGCCTCGTCGGAGGAGGACGGCTCCCTAGTTGAAAATAAATAACTTGAATTCCACTTGAGGTAATTTTCACCAAGAATTTCATTTAATTAAGCCGTTTAATATATCAAGACCCTGCTGGTTTAGCTTAGCTCAGGAATTCTCTTAAGGTCTGTTGGAGCGAAGCATGACTTTCTTGCTCCAGCTGCAATTTAAAGTTAAATAAAAGTCTAAACAATATCAAAACGTTATGATTAAAAACATTTATTCTAAAATGTCTGTTTTAAAATTGAGAGCAGGACCCAGGCCTAACAGAATACAGACCCAAGGCTCTGTAGCCCTTTTGAGGGTTTGTTTGACAAAGCTGCAGCCCGCCTGTCATCTCCTATGATGTCAGCGGCATATGAACACTGATAGGAGCCCCGCAGCAGCCCCAGTTAGCCTTCACCTGTCCGCGTGCACTTACCTTTCCTTCTTACCTGCATAAGTTTAGTCCTAGGATTTGCAGGGTTTCTACATCGTGGAGACGATGTTGTTCTACGTGAGTTGCAGCTTGCTGCTGGCACTGGTGACTTTTCACGGCGCCGCTGGATCAGAAATGGTGTTCCGTTGTCCGAGCTGCACCGCAGAACGCCAGGCGGCTTGCCCGATGCTCACGGAGCCGTGCGCGCGGAGATTGTGCGCGAGCCGGGCTGCGGCTGCTGTCCGGTGTGTGCCCGGCAAGAGGGCGAGCTGTGCGGCGTTTACACACCGAGATGCTCCAGTGGTCTGCGGTGTTATCCCAAGCCGGATTTGGAGTTGCCACTAGAGCAGCTGGTTCAAGGGCTCGGGAGATGTGGACGCAAAGTGGACACTGAGCCACAGGAAGCGCAGAGCCTCGGGAAGTCAGCGGTAAGTGAATTAATGGGTGCACAATTATAATATACGTATCAATTATGACATACATATGGGATTTTCATAATTTGCTGATTCTGTTTTAATTAAATTAATACATAAATATATATATTTCATTAGCTACACATAGGCCTATATAGACTGTATAGACCGGTGCCATGTTAATTCAGTTTTTCTTTTATCATGAATAATTTTATAAATTGATGAAAACGTATAGATTTGTGAAAAACTAAAACAATCTGCCTTTATATATATATGTGTGTGTGTGTGTGTGTGTGTGTGTGTTGTGTGTGTGTGTGTGTGTGTTTTTATGCTGTGTTTTGCTGTGGCTACCGTGGCACACTGCAGTCATCGATAGAAAACTTGATTAATTGGCTCGAGCTCGATAGCATCTGGAGTCATGTTCTCTCTTCAATTTTTTTTACAGCCTGTTAACTATGCACCTGTTGTAACAGCGCAACGTGTTATCTCTCTGAAAGAAAGAAAGAAAGAAAGAAAGAAAGAAAGAAAGAAAGAAGAAAGAAAGAAAGAAAGATGACATTTTCTGGAGGAGTAAATGGAATGCAGCAGTGATAGCAAGACGGATTTTGCGCTTTGACCCTTTCCTGCAGTAAATCTATCTTTGTGTGTGTGCGTGTGTGTGTGTGTGAAAAGAGAGAGAGATAGAGGATGGGTCTGAACAAGCAGAACAGGCAGTGGCGCCTTGAGGATATTTTTAATGGGATGGCCAGATGAGTCCAGTAAAAATATAGGAAGGTGGCACGCAAAAAAAAAAAAAAAAAAAAAAAACTGCGTTGTCTAATATTTGAACAGGATACTGCATAGCCTATTCAGTAATGCACTTCTCTAACTGGCCTAGATAAGGAGATAAATGAGAATATTCTACTTCATTACATTATGGGTTTTGATTGCAAACAACACAAAAACTCCTGAAATAGCTTTCCTGTAGCTCGAACAATAAGAGCGTGGCGCTAGCAACGCCAAGGTCATGGGTTCGATTCCCAGGGAAAGCAAGAACTGACAAAATGTAAAAATGTGTACTTTGAATGCAATGTAAGTCGCTTTGAATAAAAGCGTCTGCCAAATGCATAAATGTAAATAGCATTAACGTCTTAACATCGGATGGTTGCGGAGTAGGGTACAACGGGGATAAAGGCACACCTTAAGAAAAATGTGCTTTTCATTACTCCTATAATGTATGATATACAGAAAAATATATATGTTTGTATTGAACATTTATGGAGCAACAGATTTTGTGTGAAAATAAATCATAAAAGTGGTTTCTTTTGTTTAAAAATCTTAAAAATGTATGGGGTGTCGAGGGGGGCCTTTTACCCCACACACCGGGTAAAAGGCTCACCAGCATGGGGCAAAAGGCACACAGTATTGATACAAATACTTCAGCTAAAATAATATGTTTTAATAATGTCTAAGTTAACACTTGTTCAAAACAATCATTTTAGCAAAGTTTGAACTATTTTCTGTTTATTTTGATGAATAAAATAATTCATTTTTGATCAATAAATATGCTGTCAATAAAATGTTAATATAGAAATATATCTGAAAAATATAGAAACAGAATAATTAAAAAAAGTAAAGATTCTGAAAGAATTGAAGGAGATCCCATAATAATTTAATATAGATTTACAGTAGTAACAATAAATTATATTTTTATTATATGATATGATTATATCACATTTTTAAATCTGATGGTTTCATTATAAATATGGTGATTATCTAGAGATAAGGTGGACACCCAATTTAATATATAATACTTACAATCTGAATCTAACCATGTCATGTCAACAAATGTTAAAGTCAGCCGCTGTTTATGATCATGTTAAATATGGTGCCTTTTGCCCCAACAGTAGGGGGCCTTTTACCCCAAATACCATACTTTTACATATTGTTCCGTTATTGTAAAACTGTTGCTTTAATTACCTTGAACAAAACTGACAAACATTAACAACAAGACCTTTGTTTCAAAAAATATATTCAATCATTTTAGCGATTCTTATTTGCTACTTAAATCTACAACATTTTTAAAAACATCAAATATTAGCTTAAATTAGTGCAGAATCAACTTTGCGCTGATGATCACGTCAAAGATCAGACAAATTTCCACGTGCATCTTGAAAAGCAGATGTTTTGGAAAGTGCTGATGCAAGTTTTTGTGCCATCTAATGGTTTAGAGGAAAATAAAATCAAAGGAGCTTCAAAGCAATTTTGATTCTGAAGTTAATAGCAAAACGTAAATTGAATTATTATGGCACCACCTAGTGGTACATGCAGGATTGGCATTACAGTTTTGCTCACCAGCCACTGTTACTAGCCTCAGCATTTTCACTGGCCACAATTTTGTTGTTAAGAAATTATGTTTTATTATGGGTGCCAATACACTTAGCTCACGAGCGTCTGATACATGATATTGGGTTTACGAGAACGAGATGATTTTTAACACTATTTTAAAGAAATCTTCACTTCTGAAATATATAACTGGAAAAATAGTAATGTGTTTGACTGGAAGTCACAAAATGCAAAACAATGCAGGTGCATTTAAGATACTAATCTAGGGCTGTCACTAACTGTTATTTTGGTAATCGAGTAATCAGTTGATTATTTTGATGATTAATCAAGTAATCGCTGATATTTTTTGTGGAAATGCAAATTGACTTAAGTGAACAATAGCCTTTAAAAGGCCTTAAAATACATATATAATAACAATGAGGCAATAATAATGGGTTCAAATAAAGTATCAAAAGCAAGTAATCATTTGGTTTTATTAACCAACACTAAAAACACATAATATCATATACATAAAAAAAACAATCGATTTATGTGCAATATGTATTATAACAAATGCCAGCAGAGAGTGCCAAAAGCCTGGTGATTGTTGTTGTTACACTTTACAGCATGATCAAATATTTGTTTAATATTGGCCAAACAACATTAATCCAAAATGTCCACTTAATCTTTAATATTTGGCCACTTCTTTACCATAGAAATGACTACATCTTGAACAAGAACATCAAGACATGCAAACTCAGAGTGAGGGTTTTAACTTTTTTATTTTGAAATCGTGATTTGTGTATTTAGAAACATATTGATGTATTCTCCTGTGTTGGTGTAGGTTTATAAATCATTTGTGTTACAAATCTGTTGAAAGGACATGTGTTGAGTTCCCAATGAACCTTATTAGCAACCCAAACTCACAGAATATGCAGAGATATGTAGTTTGATAAACAAGCTGCTAAGATAATAACACTTCGCTATGAAAACCAAAATGCTTCAGACTTTATGCATTCCCAAATGTACGATATTGGAAACCCGAACAAACAGCACATCCAGAGACTGAGTTAGTGTGGAGCAGCATTTAACTGTGAATGGAGACGCTCTGATATGCTGGAAGAAACACGTAACCTCAATTTTAAGATTTTAAGATTTTTTTTATATAAAATTCAACCCACAAAAGTGTCTACCAATGGAAGTGACTGTTACATGCTATTGCTGAAATCAACCCGCATTTGATGGGTTGGCGGATGTTAAAGGGGTTATGAACTGAAATATAATTTAGTGATGTATCGTCATTTTGAACGAATCTTTAATATGACTCGAGAACAACGAGTTGTCTCAGAGTGCGATTCATTCATTTTGTGTTGACCGCATAAGCGCTAAACATCCCATATGTTTTATACAGGAAACAGAATTGTTTAGTTCACCTCTCGAGTCTTCGGGTTCGAGTCATTCATTCATCAAGTCCCAGCCCCATAGGCAAGGCTATACAGACACCGGAAACAAAAATTATTAGTTAATCTCTCGAGTCAGTCTTCGGGTACGAGTCTCGTTCTTTTGTCACGTGACAGCCGTGTTGGATACAGAAAAGTGCATGTTTTTTTTTTTTCTAAAAAAATTCCTATGAAGACTGAACACATTGGGTTGGTCAGAATGGATAAGAATAACATGTTTATTGCACATCTTCTGATGATTTTATAATAATAAATATATTACAACATGCAGTCAATAATACGATTGTAATGTTGTATATGTTGCGTGACACTGAACCGGGAAGCGGTCACGTGACAAAAGAACAAGACTCGTACCCGAAGACTCGTGAGATAAACAAATTTTTTCTGTTTCCGGTGACTGCATAGCCTTGCCTATGGGGCTGGGACTTGATGAACGAATGACTCGAACCCGAAGACACGAGAGATGAACTAATCTTTTCTGTTTCGGGACTGCATGCATTACATGAGGCTGTCACGGCCCAGATCAGACATGATGACGGAATGGCTCAAACACGAAGACACGAGAGGTGAACTAATCTTTCCAGGGAGGGAACAGACGTGATTAAATGCGAAGTGACAAAAGAAAGAACGATTTGGATCGGGAGGTGAGGTGAACTAACAGACTGTATACATAACCTGATTAAGACCCAGCTAAGCAATTAATTAATCAAATCAAATCAAAATCAAATTACCTTTATTTATATAGTGCTTTTTACAAGTCCAATTGTTTCAAAGCAGCTACACAGTGTTAACAGGAAAATAATGCAACAGAATTTGTTTCGGTTGTACAGCCGCTCTGGTGAAAACGGTGATGTTATCCAGCTAATTTCAATTATCATATAGTGCCAATGCGGGCAGATCGGTAATATAGTTGAAATTTAGGTGTCCCCAACTGAGCAAGCCAAAAGCCAAAGGCAACGGTGGCAAGGAACCAAAACTCCTTCAGGGCCAGAATGGAGAAAAAAACCTTGGGAGAAACCAGGCTCAGTCGGGGTGCCAGTTCTCCTCTGGCCGACGAACAAACAGTGTATGATTA
Source organism: Paracanthobrama guichenoti (assembly GCA_018749465.1). NCBI lineage: Eukaryota > Metazoa > Chordata > Actinopteri > Cypriniformes > Gobionidae > Paracanthobrama > Paracanthobrama guichenoti. Next base: position 17,290,463 of record CM031948.1, on the reverse strand, counting down.
TAATTCTGGCAACATTGCAGGTCTTAAGTCATATTAGGTAAATAGATATTTGTAAGATTGTTTGAAAGATTGGAGTCGTGGTTTAATGAGGATGTTGTGCCGATGCGGCCTTTACAGGGGGAGTTTAATTGACACGCTCTCTGCAGACATTTCAGGGATGCGTTGGTCATGTGCAGGCGCCATCTGTCCACCATCTGATCTGGATACGGCCCGGATCCGGATGACTGCAGTAAACCTCAGGATAAACGGAGAGACTCACATTAGCGTAGATGCCATTCTTCTTATAATGTAACGAGTACATCAGGTGTTATGGGAAGTGTTCCCGGTTCCAGCTGACCTAGCTAATGCAGCCTAACAATCATTTTACTCATTTGAATAATAGAGATCAATAATGTTCTATGTGTATGCCTTAGTAAAGAGATGTGTTTTTAGTCTAGATTTAAACTGACAGAGTGTGTCTGCTTCCTGAACAATGCTAGGAAGACTGTTCCAGAGTTTAGGCGCTAAATAGGAAAAGGATCGACCACCTGCAGTTGATTTTGATATTCTAGGGATTATCAACTGGCCAGAGTTTTGAGACCGCAATAGATGTGATGGAGTATAATGTGTTAAGGGCTCGCTCAAGTCCTGGGGAGCTAAACCAGGAGCCAGTGCAGTGTTGACAGAACCGGGCTAATATGGTCATACTTCCTGGTTCTAGTAAGAACTCGAGCTGCTGCATTTTGGACCAGCTGGAGTTTGTTTATTAAGCGAGCAGGGCAACCACCCAGTAGAGCATTACAATAATTAAAAATAATTTTTTTCTGAATTAAGTTGCAGGAAATTACTGGTCATCCAAATTTTTATATCAGCTATGCATTCAGTTAATCTTGTGAATTGGTAAGTTTTGTCAGGACGTGAAGAAATGTGGAGCTGAGTATCGTCAGCATAACAATGAAAACTAACGCCATGCTTCCTAATGATATCTCCCATGGTAGCATGTACAGGGTGAAAAGCAACGGTCCTAGCACTGAGCCCTGCGGTACTCCATACTGAACTTGTGATCGGTGTGACATCTCTTCATTTACTGCTACAAACTGATAACGGTCAGATAAGTATGATTTAAACCATGCCAATGCAGTTCCACTAATACCAATGTCATTTTCAAGTCTATTCAAAAGAATGTTGTGGTCGATATAGTATTGAATGCAGCGCTAAGATTAATCAATTAATCATTTCTTTCTCAAAGTTTGGCCATGGCTGCATTAGCTTATAGTTTATTTTTTATTCCAAAAGTAATAAATGTGTTGGAAAATGTAACGTAACATTTTAATTAGATTCTGCTGAAATGAACGAAATGACTTGAAAAAGATTTGTTCATTTTGCTGAACAGATTCAAAGCTCGAGTCAGTAAAATGATCCGAACTTCCCACTACTAATATAATTTAGAAAGGAACATAATTTAGAAATAAAAGGAATTTTTTCCTACCCTGAGTTTAGCCTCTGATTTGAACGCCCTGTTTTAAGGGGGTGTCTGCTGTGAGCCTTAAATGTAAATGCCCACTGCTGTGATTGGCTAACATCTTTGTATATGAAATAGCTAGTATTACATGCAGAACTCTCTCAAAAATTTTGAGACACACATTTTACTATTACAGCTCAAGGTTAACTAATCGTGAAAAGTGTTGATTATAGCATTATAGCATTATATTTAGATTGAGGCATGAAAGGTTACAGTGATGACGAGCATTGTAGTTGATCACAGACATGTTGAGCGCATTAATGCAGCGATCTCATCATTGCAAATTGATTTCTGTACACTAATGAATGATTTCATCATAATTAACAGTGTAAGTTGAGTGCAAATTTTGGCGAGAGTCCAGAACTCAGTCACTGATAGAAATTGTACTGTTTGATTGACAGCTCCAGCAATTTTAAAGGGAGCGTTCTTTGATTGCTTTATATAATTTAATCACATATTAAATAACAGATTATTTTCATTTTACTAAGAGAAACAACATGAAGTTGACTGTTTAGTCACTGATTTGATTTACTGACACAAAGAATATCTGACTGTACATGAATCATTACATAGGCAACTTCAGGCATTAGAATTAGTTACTTACATGTTGTGGCATTACTGTCGAGTCCATACCGTAAAAGTCTGTTTGCAAAGCCTGCATCGCAATTGCGACTGATTTACCAAAGAATCCACAGTGAAATGTACCGAATACAAATAAATGATGCTCAACTGAGACATTCACATTGTTGAAAATAAAAAAATAACCACATTCCTAGCATTAGGATCCTTTGGAAGGTAATGTTATTTTTGTTCAAATTATCCTGTATCGCTCTTCTCTCCTCGTCATCTCACTAACATGCCAGTGGGCGGGCCAGAGTTGCAATGATGAAATAGGTGTTGATTGTCTTTCACCTATAGGCACATTCCACAACGAGTCGTTCTTTGGGCTTGGTTATAATAAAAGCTGTTTTTGGACTAACGAGGAAGTTTTCAATTCTGACACTTACAGGATATTCTTATAGTATATGTCAAAAGCTCAAGAAAATTTTATTTCTCAGTTCATGACCCCTTTAATGTAAAGCCAGTGTATTGTATTTCAGTCTAGTGAAATAATGTAGATTAGTGGTTCTCAAACTGTGGTGCACAAGCAGTTGTATGTCTTCAGGTGTGTGTGTTTATATTTCTAATGCCTGGTTTCTTTTTAAGTTGCCCTTAATGCTCTTAAAGTCTATATGAAATGGAAGTTGTAATCATCTTTTTTTCCTATTTTGTCGTATATATACAAGTGAAATAGCTTCTCAAGGTCCATCGAAAATTCAGTTGATTGGATCATTTGGATTGAATGGATTATGAGGGCACTTGAATTTTTGTGTGTGTATATATATATATATATATATATATATATATATATATATATATATATATATATATATATATATATATATATATATATATATATAAATGCAATATTCCATAAAAAAATAAGAATTGTCAATTTTGATTTCATGCTGATTTTTAAAGACTTTCATGCTGCTTTTGACTCCGGTGACTGTTCTGAAACCAAGGATTTTGCACTTTTGATATCATGATATTGATCAAACAGGGCAGGACAGTTTAAAGTGCTTCTAAGCAGACAAGAGAAGTTTTCAGACTACACTGGCCAAATTTCTAACTATATTATTATTTATTAGTGTGATTGAATTTGATTGCAAACTTTGGAATAATTTGTAAAATAATTAGTTTGAATTCAGCTGCAAAGCTTCTAAATGTTTTGATTTTGGTAAATGTGTGCGTGTTTATATGCTATATTAATGGGCTTCTCCACACGCCTGCAAAAGACCAGTCAAGAAGCTGTGATGGACAGATTGGAAGTGCAATGTGTTTAATGAATTGTAGTGTTAAAAACATGGCAATTGTTAAGCTGATGAAACAACTTTCAGCTGACAAAAATTTCATAAAACAGTTTTAAGAAAATAGGAGTTTTGAGAATTACATGTAACAGTGCCTACAGTGCCATTATAAAGACTGTAAGTCTGTGTAATATCCCTCATAGCCTCAATTTCTTGTAAAATGCAATCTACCCTGACTAAGGTATATACAGTAGATGGTGTCTAGGTGATCAGCGGTTTCACAGACAAGGCTTAAGCTTAGTCCCAGACTAAAAGCTGTTTTAACTGAAAGCAAATCGCATTAAGGCATATCTTAAAATATGTCACTGCCATTGTTTTGTTGCAGGATTTTGTTGCATACCAGTTATGTTTTTTTTTTTTCTTAGGCACATTTATAAAAGCTACATAAATGCCCTAATTGAGCTACAGCCTAATCCTGACTTAATCAAAGCCCTGTCTGTGAAACCAGGCCTAAGAATCACTGGTGTGAAATGAGGAGAATAACGGGAGAAAATATCAAAAGGGCTGTTTACCACTTTCTTTGTGAGATAGGAAAATAAGCACTTTTGTAGTATATACTATATATGCACAAACTATTATATATATATATATATATATATATATATATATATATATATACACTCGCCTAAAGGATTATTAGGAACACCTGTTCAATTTCTCATTAATGCAATTATCTAATCAACCAATCACATGGCAGTTGCTTCAATGCATTTAGGGGTGTGGTCCTGGTCAAGACAATCTCCTGAACTCCAAACTGAATGTCAGAATGGGAAAGAAAGGTGATTTAAGCAATTTTGAGCGTGGCATGGTTGTTGGTGCCAGATGGGCCGGTCTGAGTATTTCACAATCTGCTTAGTTACTGGGATTTTCATGCACAATCATTTCTAGGGTTTACAAAGAATGGTGTGAAAAGGGAAGAACATCCAGTATGCGGCAGTCCTGTGGGCAAAAATGTCTTGTTGATGCTAGAGGTCAGAGGAGAATGGGCCGACTGATTCAAGCTGATAGAAGAGCAACTTTGATTGACCACTCATTACAACCGAGGTATGCAGGAAAGCATTTGTGAAGCCACAACACACACAACCTTAAGGCAGATGGGCTACAATAGCAGAAGACCCCACCGGGTACCACTCATCTCCACTACAAATAGGAAAAAGAGGCTACAATTTGCACAAGCTCACCAAAATTGGACAGTTGAAGACTGGAAAAATGTTGCCTGGTCTGATGAGTCTCGATTTCTGTTGAGATATTCAGATGGTAGAGTCAGAATTTGGCGTAAACAGAATGAGAACATGGATCCATCATGCCTTGTTACCACTGTGCAGGCTGGTGGTGGTGTAATGGTGTGGGGGATGTTTTCTTGGCACACTTTAGGCCCCTTAGTGCCAATTGGGCATCGTTTAAATGCCATGGCCTACCTAAGCATTGTTTCTGACCATGTCCATCCCTTTATGACCACCATGTACCCATTCTCTGATGGCTACTTCCAGCAGGATAATGCACCATGTCACAAAGCTTGAATCATTTCAAATTGGTTTCTTGAAGATGACAATGAGTTCACTGTACTAAAATGGCCCCCACAGTCACCAGATCTCAACCCAATAGAGCATCTTTGGGATGTGGTGGAATGGGAGCTTCGTGCCCTGGATGTGCATCCCACAAATCTCCATCAACTGCAAGATGCTATCCTATCAATATGGGCCAACATTTCTAAAGAATGCTTTCAGCACCTTGTTGAATCAATGCCACGCAGAATTTAGACAGTTCTGAATGTGAAAGGGGGTCAAACACAGTATTAGTATGGTGTTCCTAATAATCCTTTAGGTGAGTGTGTGTGTGTGTGTGTATGTGATATATATATATATATATATATATATATATATATATATATATATATATATATATATATATATATATATATATATATATATATATATAATATAATATCTGCCTGGCATCTTTATATTTATTGACATTATTAGCTGACACAAAACAGATCTGATTTATGTCTGTAGCTCAAATGGTTGATGAACTGCAGCAAGGGTTGATGAACTGTACAGCATCTCCACGTCATATGCCGGTGTTGTCAAAATAACATTAGCGGCACCAATATACTGGAATATGCAGCAGCACTTGTGACCAAAAGCTTTCTATAAATACAAACAACTTTGGTCTGTCTTTGGGAAAATGTCAGTGCCCATGTGTAAATAGTCCATAGGAATCCATTGTTTTTGTTTAAAATATTGAACATTTACTCAGAATAGGGCTTTGAAGCCCTACACAAGCGTTCTCCAAATCCTGTTGTGCCGGAAGGTTTTTTGGTGAAAGTGGGAAAAAAAATACACGTCCTGTGAATGACAAGCATAGCATTTAGCACCAGAATGCCTCATTTAATATTGTCATTTGAAACACACATTTGAAATACTGTAATTAATGTGCTATTAAAGTACATTTTGACAAGTTAAGCAATATTTTACAGTGATTGAGTGACTGGGTCTGTCATTGCTCTATATTTTATGTCTATTTGGACTTCAGGAGTCCTTATCCTACTTGTTTAGGTTTGATGGTTCTTGGCAGACCATCTGCTCTATGTTTTTTCTCCTTTTACAAAAACTTTCTGCACAAAAACAAATCATCAAAAAAATATGTTATCAATTACTGGCCATCCGTGTTTCCCTGCAAGCCTGAGACCCAGGGATAGGCTCCAACATCTCTGTGACCCTATACATATATGACAAATGTTTTAGAAAATGGATAGATGCATGAATAGATGCATGAATAGATGGATGGATGGATGGATGGATGGATGGATGGATGGATGGATGGATGGATGGATGGATGGATGGATGGATGGATGGATGGATGGATGGATGGATGCCACTAAATCAGAATTACTCAACTCATTTAAGAATATGAAGACTGCAGAGACAGTATAGATAAGATGGTCACTGTTATTAAAATCAATGGGAAAAATTGGAATGTCACATATGGCACCTAGTACGAGTCCCGTGGCTTCTAAATAAGATTCAAGATTCAAGAGTTTTATTTGTCACATACACAGTTATATACAGAATATACAACCGGCAGTGACTATAAAACAGTCAATGAATGCCAAGTGAACTGCCTTGAAAGGATTTTGCTTACTCATACAAGATCATATTTACATTCATTAAATATAAATTAATGAAATATCTTCTGCATTAATAAGTTCTGAGTAACAAATAATCAGTTTAAGAAACATATTGTTAATTTACAATCATAAATTATTTACATCAGTACATCGGAAGAAATAGATACTTTTGTTAAGATTTTTAAAATAATACTGACCTCCTAAATTCACATTTTTTCACATTCACATTATTTATTAAGGAGAGTTAAAATTAAAGAAATAAATAGAACAATTCATAAATGTGCAATGCTGTCAGGGTTCATTAAGTCATGGACAGCGCAAAGTCAAGCAGAGAATGGTGACAGGTACAGACAAAAAACAATAAAGGCCGGACTGTCAAGGTCAAATGGCTTAAGACAGTCCAGTCCAGCACAACACAGCAGTCAAAGGGAGAATTATAGGGGAGGAAATGAGGAACAGCTGCGGCAGGTAACAGTCAGCAACTGAGAAAGGAAAACAAAAGCAAACACAAAAAGAATACAGAGTACTCAGACAAACAGGAGAAGCAGAGAAAACCCAGAGTCTTAACAGTACTACTCATGGGCTGTGGAACTCATTTATAAGCAACCAGTTCAGGATGGCTCTTCTGGTGACATTTAATGCTGTACCCCTCAAAGGTCCGCAAGATACTGGTTGTGTACACCCCTGCGCTTGAAATCCAGCATTTTCCTTACGGTGTACACTGGGAAACCTTCTACAAGATAGGGGATGGAGGAAAGAAAGAGACAGGGGACTGAGACAAACAGATATGGCGCCGCTGTGTTTGGTCGCCGTTCAGGTCGCTCCGCGAAGACTGTGCTTTTATTTACTATTTTACTTTCTTTTACTCTCAGTTTTTACAAACTTATCATCTGCATTGATCTACTACGACAGCAAAACTCTTTTGGACATTGGTTACCTCTACACTGGACTGTTTCAGGACACTTTCGCCGATCCTCTGTGGCCATCTGAGATTCTTCTGAACGCCGAGTTGAACAATGGACAGAGCCAGCGGCGTAGAACAAAGAAACACCGTGGGAAACGTGCTGGTATCCGTAACAGACTGAGGAAAGGGCATTCAGACCTCCTCTCCCGAGCATTCTTCTAGCAAATGTTCAATCCTTGGATAATAAGATGGACGATCTTAGAGCCAGGATAAGTTTTCAACGGGACATGAGAGACTGTAATATCTATTGTTTGTCTGAAACATGGCTCACGCCCGCGGTCCCGGACACAGCTGTGGCGCCGCCGGAGAACTTCTCTGTTTTTCGGATGGACAGAACAGCCGAGGCCGGTAAATCCAAAGGCGGTGGAGTGTGTTTCATGATCAACAAGAAATGGTGCGATCCCAGGAACATCACCATTCTCTCGCGGTCCTGCTCACCTCATCTGGAACATTTAACAATCATCTGCCGCCCATTCTATCTGCCTAGGGAGTTTTCTGCGGTTGTCGCGACCGCCGTTTACATCCCACCGCAGGCAGACACAGCGCTGGCTTTATCTGGCCTTCATGATGTTGCCAGCGGCGTCATAAACCAACATCCCGACGCGGCATTCATTGTCGTGGCGATTTTAACAAAAGCAAACCTAAAGAAAGTCCTGCCAAACTTTCACCAGCACGTCTCCTGCCCCACACGAGGAGCAAACACACTGGATCACTGCTACTCTCCGTTTAAGAACGCCTATAAAGCGCGGTCACTTCCAGCGTTTTGGCAAATCGGATCATGCCGCCATTTTCCTCACTCCCGAATACAAACAAAAGCTCCTCCAGGAACCCCGGTGGCGGAAGTTAAGCGTTGGTCGCCCCACTCAGAGACCGCGCTTCAGGCAGCTCTTGATGACGTTGACTGGGACATGTTCCGAAGCGAGTTCAGCTGACGAAGCGAAGTTCACAGGCGTGGCGCTTTGCTTCATCAACACGCTTACAGAGCAAGCCACGCAAACAATAACAATAACGTCCTTCTCAAATCAGAAACCGTGGGTGGACAATTCAATCCAGGCAGTGAGCATGCACGCACTGCTGCTTACAACGCCGGTCTCCATTCAGGGAATATGAATGAATACAGATCGTCCTGTTATGCTCTCAGACGAGCAGTTAAAGCCGCAAAAACTCCGTTATAAAGACCGAGTGGAGTCTCATTTCCAACTCAACGACTCATGGCGCATGTGGCAAGGTCTGAGGTCCATCTGCTCCTTTGGATCTAAATCCTCTGCAGAGGCAAGCGTTGATCCGTTGCTCGTGAACGAGTTAAACTCTTTCTATGCTCGCTTTGACTGTAACCGCGTAACAGCGACTCGCCAAGTGGCGCGTTAGAGAAATTACTCAGAGCAGCAACAATCACGTGATCTCTGTCTCGGAGGATGAAGTTCGGAGAGCACTCAAGCGTGTGGACGCCAGGAAAGCTGCTGGGCCGGATGGTATTTCAGGTCGTGTTCTGCGGTCCTGTGCTGATCAGCTCACCGGGTTGTTTACATCTATCTTTAATGAGTCCTCGCTACATCTGTGGTCCCCACCTCCTTCAAAAATCCACCATCATCCCTGTCCCTAAGAACAGTAAACCCTCTTGCCTAAATGACTATCGTCCAGTGGCTCTCACGTCTATAGTCATGAAGGTCTTTGAGAGACTCATTAAAAACACCATTTGCGCCTTCATTCCTGACACTTTGGACCCTCTTCAGTTTGCCTATCGTCCCAATAGATCGACTGAAGATGCCATCTCTCATGTCCTCCACTCCTCCTCACTCACATCGACAGCAAAAGTGGGAACTACGTTAAGACTGCTATTTATTGACTATAGCTCAGCCTTTAACACCATAGTTCCCACCAAGCTAACCTCCAAACTCCTGGATCTCGGCCTGAATCCTTCTCTCTGCCACTGGATTGAGGACTTCCTCACTGGCAGGCCTCAGGTGGTGAGAATAGGCCAGTCCACCTCCACCTCCATCACCCTGAGTGTGGGAGCTCCACAGGGCTGTGTCCTGAGCCCCCTGCTCTACTCTCTCTACACGCATGACTGTTTGTCCACACACAGCTCCACCTCTATCATCAAATTTGCTGATGATACTGTTGTCCTGGGCCTCATTTCCAACAACAATGAGACGGCATACTTGGACGAGGTGGAGCATCTAACAGCATGGTGCCAGGACAACTGTCTCTCTCTGAATGTTGGCAAGACCAAAGAAATGATTGTGGACTTCAGGAAGAGACAGCAACGGACATACTCCCCCTCATGATCAGCGGGTCACCAGTAGAGAGAGTGAGCAGCTTCAAGTACCTGGGAGTAAACATCTCCGAGGACCTGACCTGGACTGCTCACATTCAGACACAGGTGAAAAAGCCAGGCAAAGACTGTACCACCTGCGCCAGCTGAGGAAATTCAGGGTTTCACCAGCTATCCTGAAAACTTTCTATTTAGGGGCGATAGAAAGTGTTTTAACTCAGTGCATCACAGCGTGGTATGGGAACAGCACCAGTCATGACCGCAAAAGCCCTGCAAAGAGTCGTGCGCTTATCCGGCGTATCTCAGGGTCAGCTCTCCCGTCTCTGCAGGACGTCTACACCAAACGCTGCAAAGGTAGAGCTACCAAGATCATCAAGGACTCTAATCACCCTGCAAACCCTCATTTCACGCTGCTACCATCTGGTAAGCGCTTCCGAAACCTGATGGCCAAAACTGAGAGACTCAGGAGGAGCTTCTTCCCCCAGGCCATCAGACTCCTGAACTCAGTCACTTAACATCACGTGACTTCACGTCAGGATAAACATCGATACACTGACATTGCACTGCACTTTCTGTTCTCGTTGTTACTGTGTAACAACCTGTCATAAACCTGTTTGCACATTATACTCTTTATACATTTGTTAACCACATATTTATAAGTCTACAGTTTACTCACTGCAAAGTCTACTTCAATTATTTTATTCCACTTTATCCTTATTTGTTACCTTTTTTTTCTCTTGACTTGATTATTTATAATTCTACATAGATATACAGATATAGATATATATATATATATATATATATATATATATATATATATATATATATATATATATATATATATATATATATATATATATATATATATATATATATATACATATATATATAGATAGTAATTTTTTTTTTTATATCCTATTTCTATTATAATTTCTTCCTTGTGTTTTTAACTGTGAATTTGCACTGTCCATGGAGCGGACCTGTTTACATTTCACTGCCGGTTGTATATTCTGTATATAACTGTGTATGTGACAAATAAAACTCTTGAATCTTGAGATATGATGCAGGTGACCTAAGATACCAGGTGAACCAAGTAAAACCTTTCTGAGAACCAGACTGAGAACCTTGCAATAAGACGCTGCCTAATGAACTGCAATGCCAAGCTGGCACCCATACAAGGCGGGTTTTTGATAGCCTTTTGCAAACAAATGTACCTTCTTAAGCCTGGAAAAGCAGCTCCTTAGCCCTCCTCCAAATAACGTGACATTAGCCGCTATTCCACTGTCAGGCCATTGTGAGCCAGGGCTAACAACATCCCGAGGCAGGGCCAATAGCCTCAGACCTCAAGCCATGAGCCCAAAATTAAGTTGTGTTTCCACTGTCGGGCCAGTAGACCTAGAGCGCTACCCTAAAACTCGCCCCTTAACACACCTCCAAAGAACAACGGCCACACAACCCACAAATTTCACCAGCATGGGGCTACCTGACTGACAACTAGCTAGAGTGATGACAAGACATAAGACCCCAGTATCGATATTTGACCAATGATTTGACAATAATTTATTACTTTGTGCCAGGAGTTTACATCAATCATGCTGAATCAAAGAGAACACACATACATACATACATTTATTTGTTAGCACAGGAATGCACGAAACAACTCCATTAAGGCCTTTAATTCCAATGGTTTATACATTTAGAAAAAGTTTGATGAAATATAATATGTTTACATCATATTTCTTTAGAAATAATAAGCATTTCTATTAATTTTCCCCAGAATTATGCGATTTGAGGATGGTTGAGTGGTCTCACTATACTGTTGTCCTTTCAGTCAGAGCAACAGAGGAGCTCACGGTCAGAAAACAGTTTTATGAGTTAGCCAGAGTATATGTAATTTATGACATATGCAGATGCAGAAATCGGGTATCAACAAAGGCACAGGAAGAGACAGGTGGAACATTAAATCAAATAAAAACACAATTATAATCATATATGATTTGTCTAAGTTCAATCAGTCTCTGGTATTTTCCATAATATGTATTTATTATGGCAATGGATAGCATAAGTACTATTTAGCAACACATATAAATATTTCAGAATTCTCCTTTGTTTGCAATCGGAAGTAATTTCAGACATGCCCTGGTGTCAAAGTGAGTTTTGAGCTGAAATTGTTTAAAATGTCTTAAATGGTGAGGTTAGCTGATGGTAGCCTGATATGAACACATTGGGCATGAGCAGCGGTGTCGACCCTCTCCTGACTCAGGGAAACTCCACTTTTGTTCATGATCACTCAGTTGGCCCTGAGTGATTTATGCTGCCTTCAACAATCGATCAGATGAAGGTATCTTCGTAGACAGGATGTGACACGATCATTGGATTCAGACATGCCTTATTGCCTTCCTATCTCAGAGTGCTGCCTACAAAGGAAACATTTTTCAGCTTTCGGATGCAGCCAGAATAATGATCCAGCTGTCGCTAACACTCTGGTGCACTTGTTTGCATTAGCTGTTATACAGTTAACTTAAAAGTATTGCACTCATTGTGCAGCATGCTTAAACAGTAAAATAGTAAATAAGGAAATTGTTTTGCTATTGTTATGAACATTTTTTTTTTTTTTTTTCATGTAGAATCTTAAAATGTATAGCTTAATTATACGACATGGATGGAAGTGAAGTGGTGGGTTTGTGAGAATTTTTAAAGTAAAAAATGGGTCATGGAAAACCCCCAGTGTTGAGTTTTGGCCACAATGGAAAGTACTGAGAGTGCTGACGGAAAAGAGCAAGTAGGTCCTCATATATTGGTCTCATCTTCACCAAGAGGGAAATTGGCTGGTGACCCTCTTCCCATTTGCAGTGACCCGAAAAAATAGGCCTCACAAAGCCCTCAGCACCTGGCAGAGGGACTCAAAAATAAACTGACTGCTTATGAGCTGTTCCTACAGGGCTATGGAAAAGCGGTGCCCGTTGGACTAAAAATAGAGCAAACTAATCCCCAGTTTTCTGCAAGAGCGGGTATGGCTGCCATCCCCCCCTAGGGCTACTCAGCAACTCAAATGCCAAGAATCTTACTGTGTCTATGTCCAGAATAAACTCTCTAGCTCCCTGCAGCAGCTTGGAGATAACACAAACAATGTGAGAAATGTTGAGGCGAGTGTGCTTGGGGTGGGAGCAAGCAATGGTTTAAGGACTTCTTTGGAATTTGTGGAGGTGGTGTTTTTTTCCCAGAATTTTTCTTGGTATAGTTATAGTTCATACATGTTGGTCTGGGCGAGGATGTAGGGCAACATTGTTTCCCAAGGCCCAGATTATGGTTAACCTTCTTAATCACTCATCACCTTATAGTCAAGCTTGTACTGTCTTGCTTGCATGTTGTAAAGCAAACCTCTGTGTCTCTAATCATTAAGCATGTTTACATACACACCAATACACCGAACCTGGTAACGCAAGTAAACAGTGTTTACAAGACACTGTAAATGTTAAAGTCCCAGTGAACCGGAAGTAGCAAGCGAGATTTCTTCAGTGCTGTGCGGTATTTCCTAGTGAAACGGAATACTGAATAGAGGGCAGGGTTTTACTTAAGCGTTCCTCCTCTCCATCTCTCGGCTCATAGCAGACTAACGGTTGGAGGGGAGTGGTTACGCATTTTCAAACCTAAGCCGTCAAACTGACATCATCTGAGAAGGAACGCCGTTTCCAGACCGGAAGTTACTTTTCATTTTTTGATTAAAGATTACCACGACAAACAATTTTTTTCTGTTTATTAACTTGCACGGATTAATTGTTCACCCTAAGACATGTGTGCTAACAAAGTAAATAGGGTCAATTTTGATTTCATGAGGACTTTAAAACCTATCTAACTCTGAGTACTCCATTTGTTACATGAGATGTGATTTAAACAGTAAAAAAAGCACTATTTCTACTTCAGATGCATAAGATGAGAACACATTTTTATAATTTCTTGGGTCAAGAAAGAGTTTTCATTTTGTCTGAATGCGCTTAAATCTGCAGAAAAGACATTTTCCTGTTACATATCATACATGTGCACCTCAATAAGTCAACAGAACGCAAGTTAATGTATTTACATGCTAGGGAAAATGGGGGTAAGGGAAAAAAAATCTAGCTGTGACGATCAGTTTAAGCTTAAGCCGTTTATGACCATACTCCAATAAAAATAAGGGGTTAACGTGTTTACACATGCCTAGTGAAAAACCTATACCAAAATGTATTAAAAAAAAGTATGTTAAGTATAGTACAAATCTATTAACATATTTACTGACATGTCACTTACAATCAAATTTACTTAAGAATATCTTTAGCTGGACCTCAGCACTACTTCCAGATACAAAATCAGTTGTTCCAATTTAGCAGGCTTTGCAAAAAAACAAATAATCCTCAAGAAGGGAGCATACCTTGGGACCCTGTTAAACGGTTCACACTTCAACCCCCAATGTTCAAACCAAGCTACGCGCCCTTGCACTGAGGGAGACAACACCTCCAAGCAATCTATTGTATAAAGTGCTTTATAAATAAACGTGACGTTGTCAGGGTTAGATTCATTTATGTTCATTCTTAGTTTTGTTTTCATGGACTTTTTTTAGTTTGTTATTCATCACATGTATTCCTTTGAGTTCCCGCCTGTCTTCTGTCTCCATGGTCACACATCACTATGAATTTGTTTGGTTCAGCTGTGTTTAATTATCACCTTGTTATCTGCACTACTTAAGTTTCTGCTTTTCCTATGGCCAATTTCCAATCTCATACATGTATTTTGTGGAATATTATTAAACATCATTGGAACCTTTCATCTTCGTCTTCATGCCTTCATCTGGAGAGCAACTGTAACAGACATAACTTAGGGGCGGATCTACCATCTGCCACCCCAGCAGTGTATCCCAAATTCCCAATGTATAAAATATAAATTTCCTCTATCGATTTGCTTGAGATAATAGCAAGAAAACACGTCTTTATATTATTGTGTAGTAGTCCAAACAAATGAACTGCTTAGTGATCCGCAACGAATAGATGACTCTTTTGCCTTTTCACACATACTCCATTTGCAGTGCGTATATATTTTTTCCTGTACCCATGTTGACCGATTAAAGCTTTCACACTGCACACGGATGCGGTCCGCGATCCGTCCAGGAGCGGTGCGTCTGCAGCAGTGCAGCGATCGTTTCCACACAAGTCTATTTTTTGCTGTGCTGCATGTGCTGAATTAAAGAGCATTCTTTGCAATAAAATAAACATGTATTGAAGTGAAAATCTATTTCACCACAAATGCATATAATTTGAAGTCTAATTTGTTTCAAAGTCAACACATTACTTTTTGCCGTAATTAGGTTATGCTGAATTTAATTAACGTTGTTTATTTCAGTAAACTTTTTTTTTTTTTTTTTTTTGTATGTAAAGTTAATTCAATGCCATTTAGTTAAGTCAGGTTAACATTCTTAATGTTGTTCAAAACTATTACGTTTAATTACTCTAAAATGAATATAAAAAAACAAACAAATAATCCAGTTTAACTGATTATTTTTATTTAGTGAAATACTAATTTTTACAACATTTACAAAACCGATTTTTACAAAGATCTTATTGGCTAGCCAGAAGATGGTTTTGTTACATCCATGCACATACCATAATAGTTTTAAAAATTTTTTTTTTTATTATTATTAAAACTATTTTAATTGTTATTAGCAGATCCTTACCCCAAGCACATGCTCTACACTTCACCACAGTGGTAACCTCCAAAAACACTAACATAACACAAACTTTTAAATACCAACATAACGAAACATTAAACATTTAAAAAGTCTCTCCATTTTCTCATCTTGTTAGAAATGCATAAAATAGCACTTTATTTAAACATTTACTCTCTGAATTCAGCCCTTTGCAAAGCATGATGGGAAGTGAAAGTCCTGTTTGATTAGGTTACTTGATTGAAACATGTTATTTCAAAATAAAAACATCAAGTTATGTCAAAGAGTAACAGTTTTAAGTCAGTTTAACATGAATCAATTACATTTGAACCAGAAACCTGATATAATGGTGTTAAATCAAGATTAATTGCTTAAATAAAGTGAACATAAGTAAATTTTTTTGAGTGAAGGATGGATTACAGACCGGGCCTATGGGACTAGTGCCCAGGGGCCCTTGACTACTAGAAGCCGGGAGGCCCTGTGGTTTAAGGCTGCGTGATTCAGGTTGGTTTAGAAAACCCATCAACAATGAAACCCTGCTGTTACCAATCAGATTAAATAATTTACACTGCAAAATTACAACTGCAGTAAATAATCTTATGAGATTAATGTTTTAAATAAATGTTTTAAAATACAACACAAATGCAGACACTTTTAAACATATGTTTAAACATATGAAACTATATCGCCAGTAGGTCACGACAAGTAGCCATAAGTGAGTCATTTATTCAAACGATTCGTTCAAAACGCTGAATCGTTCAGCAACAAAACACCGCGCTCAGTGTTGCTTTGGTCGGAACTATTTCGTCAGTGAAATAGAACAAAAACAGTCAATATTGTGTATAAAATGTAAGTAACATAATATTAAATGCTTGTTTATTGAACTATCAAATCAATGTAACATTTGCTGTTGTGATAATATTCAGCAAAACAGCTTCATTGGTTGTTTTATGTTACTTAACGATATCAACGATTATTAAAAATAATAATAAAACAAAATTGTTCTGTGAGGTTCTTGTGTGTGCTGTTATGCTCATTTGTTTCGATTTCTCCACGAAAGTCTCTCACAAAGAGACAGCGCATACTTGTTACCAGAATACCATACTTGTTACCATTATAAAATTTCTTTGCAAGTCAGAATCCATCCCTGGGTAAAGCAAGGAAGACTAGGTGAACAAGGAGACATAATGGAGAGTACCTCCTTTCTTGGAGGTGGAAAAACAAAGTTCTTTAAGATTTAAAAATGAAAGAAAAAGACTAGATTTTTGGTCTATTGTAAGTTTTAATGCAAATGTTTTTGATTTTAACATAGGCCTATGTTTAAATGTTTTGCCACTTGGTGAGCAACGTAATATATAAATACTAGGCTATATAAATATAAAGTAGGCTAATGAATTGAATAAAACGTTGTTTAAATGTAGGCCTAGTGCGTTTAAATGTGACATCTATGAAAGAGTGTATTGCAATGCTGACAAGCCATCATGTTCAGCGACAAGGTTTGGATTTGAAATAAAAATAATGAATAAATGTTGTGTTTGTAGTATACAACCGCGGATCTGCTCCTGCATCTGCTCCTGAGTATGTGTGAGACAGGCGTAGCCTAATGTTTTACTAACTATTTAAAAACTTTAACTTTAAAACTATTGTGTAGTGTACATTTGGAAAGCTAGAAAGTCTAAACTTTGTAGGCTACTTGTTGTTACATCTTGCGGGATACTATGAAACGAAAGGAGTGAAACCAGAGTCAGATAATGTGGGAGTGGAAGGTGCAGTTAAGACAGAAAAAAGTATATGTACAAATTAAGTTGTGGAAGGCAGCAGAGGAGAAGATGGAGTGGTGGAAGAAAGAAATATAGAAATTGATGACAAAGAGCTAGATAGAGGTGATGAGACAGAAGAAATACAGCATGAAGTGAGTGAAGAGGTGGAAGAGAGTTTCCGCACCGAGTCTATTTTTTGCTGTGCTGCACGTGCTGAATTAAAGAGCATTGTTCGCAATAAAATAAACATGTATTGAAGTGAAAATCTAGTCATTTCACCACATATGCATATCATTTAAAGTCTAATCTGTTTCAAAGTCAACACCTGACTTTTTGCCTCGGGTAAAGCAAGGAAGACTAAGTGAACAAGGAGACATAATGGAAAGCACTCGTCCTTTCTTGGAGGTGGAAAACCTCTATGGCTTTAAATGACCATATATCAAATTTACCTTTGTAAACCATATATTATGGTTACAATCAAGTGTTTTTTGCTATCAGATACTGGTGAGACAAGATATTTGATGACTTTAGATGGGCATTTTGTTGCTCTTGTTGCACTGAAACCTGTGTTTGTTTTTTTTCTTCTCATTTTTGGAAATATTTGTTGGTGACTGAATGCACCACATCTTAATCTAGATGCACTACAACTTGTGGTTTATATGTATTTGCTCTGTGTTGGTGATTAAATAAACCAGTACTTGATGCATTGAGGCTTATATCCATATATAATCTGTATTGTTTGTCATGCTTTGTCCAGTTATCAGGTTCAGGTAAAATCTATCACACAACAGTCTTCAATCTTTATAGACTATTACAAAATGTGTGCCCCATGTATATACGGTGAATATGTATATTATTACTTTAATCCACAAGAACCATGCAAGGATGCTTGCTTCAGTGTTGCCACCCTCATAGTTCTCATGCCACCCCATAAATAATTTTCTAGATCCGCCCCTGCGTGACTTAGAGTGCCGAATTGCAGAGTTTGCGCAAACACGTCCACGTTGCTATGATCAGATGCTTTTCTTACGCTTTAATTATTTATTTATACATTTTTTTATGCAATTTTGTCATTGAGAGGAAAGCGCGCATTACATAGTTACATATTTATCTAAACTTCACTCTCAGCAAAGTGGGTGTTCGCTAATAGTATTTCGTTGGTCTCGTATTTCGAACTTTGTTTTACCCCTAAACGAAGAACGGAAAAAAACTTTGTCGTGAGTATATGGGGGCCTTAAGTATATCAATTTAGTATACCAAAAGTACAATTGCTTGGTATTTATATTAAGGACATAAATATGTAAATGTATTTGTAGTGTACATAATACATTTATTTCAAATACATTTTGGTATATTTATTTTTCACTAGGGTGATCACATGCATTGTCGGATTATTAAGCATAATCAGTACCATAGACCGTAAAGAAATATGGATGACTCGACTTCATTCGCTTCTGCTGAAGAGAAAGTGAAGCCTCCGGAGGTCCGAATACAGCGCTGACATCTAGCGCAGATTTGGGACCGAGTCTGCGCAGTAGAGAGCAGGAAGTAGAGGCGCGATATCAAAAGCCCGCCCACACTCTCGCAGATGCAGAACAATTCATTATGTCTGTGTGAAATAAACAGTTTTTAGTGCCTCAGTGACAACTTCACTCAGAGAAGCCATCAATCTCAGCTGTCAATCATGACGTCACACCCCCCGGTTTTATAGCATCAAATAACTAACTAAAAACTTATTTAAAAAACAACACTTAAAATGAAATCGTTGTGATAAAAACTGCCTAAAATAAATATTTAATTATTCAAAGTGCAATTTGATTGTTTAGTTTGTCTCGTGTCCAT
The DNA here is from genome assembly GCA_018749465.1 of Paracanthobrama guichenoti. Classification (NCBI taxonomy): domain Eukaryota; kingdom Metazoa; phylum Chordata; class Actinopteri; order Cypriniformes; family Gobionidae; genus Paracanthobrama; species Paracanthobrama guichenoti. The sequence continues at coordinate 17,271,386 of CM031948.1, read as the reverse complement.
TAGAATACACAGAGGGGCGGGGGTTATGACCTATACTGGGACCGGCCACCTGAGGGCGATCGAGGCACGGAGGCTTCAGTTCCCTTTCAGTCGGTCACGTTCGACGTACGTCGGAACTGACCGACGAATCGGGATCTGTTTTCAGAGACCAATCTGCTTCGAGTGTTTCTAAACGAGCCAATATCGATTGGCATGCGGTCCACGCTCGCCCGCAATGCGGGTATAAATCTGAAGTGGAATACCGCATCCTCTCTTTTTACGCCGGGCCGAACCCTGTTGTTGATCTAACGCTGGGTACCTTGCGAAGAGTGTTCTTGCAAAAAGGCGAGTCGGGAAGGATCGCTCGACTTCGGGTGCGGGTGTGACGGCGCGCGATTCAGCGGGTGGTCGCTTCCGAGGATCAGCTGTTCTCAGCCTGCCTGGGCGTCCTCTGAGTGCTCACAGCAGGCTTGCACCTTTGAACTGCTGTGAGCCGCGGCCATCTCCCCTGTGTGCTTCAGCACTATTAGAGCTTTCTTTTCCTCTCTAAAGAGCAAAACACGGTTTGACCCTGCATCTCCAAGATGTCATTCAAACCGTGTGTTTCTGGATGCAGTCGCTTCCTGTCCCCAGTTGATTTGGTCACGATCGTTGCCTCACGTGTTTGGGCGTTCAGCACGCTGAGGCAGCTTTTGTGAATGACTCATGTTCCCACTGCGGGAACATGACCATCATGAGTCCTACGGTCCAGGCTCGATTTCCTGAAAAGGGTGGAGTCCCATTGCGCATCCCCGATCTAGTGGTCCTCCCGCTGCAAAGCAGAGGGCTGCTACTGGCTGATGCCTTTGGTGGAGACCTGAGGGTAACTGTGAGGGCACCCGACGGGACACCAAGCCCCTCGGGACCCTCCCCCTCCGCTGCGCGGTGGAGCTTCCAGAGGAGCGTCCTGGTCCCTCCCATGGGGACCGGCCGTTACCTTTGGGGCTCCGGCTGGGGACATGATGTCGATTGCTGCATCGGGGACGAGCTAATGGACTCTGGAGATGAAGACTGGCTGCGTTGCCCCCTTCGGGTGTGGTAGCATTGCCCGAGCCTGATCCAGAGCTCACGGCTATGCTTTCCCGGGCCGCGAGGGTCGGGCTAGAGTGGAACCCTCCACCGTGTCCCGAGCCCTCGCGGCTGGATGATTGGTTTCTCGGAGCGGCCCGTGCTGGTTCTCAGCGCCCCGGCCCGGTCCCATTCTTCCCGGAGGTGCATCAGGAACTCACGAGGTCATGGCTGGCGCCCTTCAGCGCCAGACATCGATCGACTGGTTCCTCCGTCCTCACTACCCCCGATGGCCCGGCGCGGCTAAGGGCTACGTGGGGATCCCCCCAGTCGAACGGTCGGTCGCGATGCAACTGTGTCCCAAGACCGTCACCGACTGGCGGGGTAACCCACGTCTCCCCTCCCGGGCGTGTAAGTTCTCGTCCGCGCTGACGGGCAGGGGCTTACACAGCCTGCGGAGAGGCCGCGTCGGCTTTGCATGCCATGGCGCTCCTGCAGGTTTACCAAGCCAAGGCGCGCAAGGAACTGCGAGGGTAGTTCTGACCCAGGCGTTATGCAGGAACTGCGCGCCGCGGCGGACCTCGCCCTCAGGGCGGCGAAAGTCACCGCGGCGCTCCCTGGGTCGGGCGATGTCCACCTTAGTGGTCCAGGAACGCCACCTGTGGCTGAACCTGGCAGACATGCGCGTGATACTGACAAGGTGCGGTTCCTCAACGCCCCTGTCTGCCAGGCCGCCTCTTCGGTGACGCCATCGAGAACTTCGCCCAGCAGTTCTCGATGGCCCAGAAGCAGACAGAGGCGATCAAAAATATCCTGCCCCGACGACCTGCTGCTGCCTCCACCCAGTCGTCGGCTGCAGCGCGCTCCGCCTGCTCGTCGCCGGCGTCCCCTGCGTCCGCCTCCGCCCCTGCTAAGCCCAAGCAGCAGCCTCCACCCGGGCAGCAGGGCGCCGGACGAAAGGGGGCGCCCAACCCGCTCAGGGCTCGCTAAGCCTGCCGGCAAGCGTAGGGGCAAGCGGCCCTGAGGCGGGCAGCCCAGGGATGAGAGGGACTGCTCGGACGGGAGGTGGTGTCCGCACCTCTCCCCACCCCTGGGAGGAGGACCGGGGTCTACACACACACACAACACCCCTGCCGCTGGCTCTTCGGAGACTAGCGGTACCCACATACTCACTAAGAGAGCGGGTTCCTCCTCCCTGGGCTCCAGGAGGCCCAGGCGGGCAGTGTCGACGGCGCCCGGGCCTTGCCACTCCTCGCCTCCCCTCCTTTCGCCAGTGGGCAGCAGTGTGGGCACCGAGGACGCCTCAGGCCTTCTCACCCGCACTCTGTCCAACCCAGGAGTGCTCAGTCGATTTTTCGGGCCGCCTCCGGGCCTCCCGGGTCGAACTTGAGTACTCCTCCTCCTGCCTTCCCAGGCAGGGGCAGCAGAGTGGGCACCGAGGACGCAACCAAGCCTTCTCACCCACTCTCTGCCCCACCTGGGAGGCTCAGACAACACTCCCGGGCCGCCTTCGGGCCTCCCGAGTCGGGTCTGAGTCTCCCACCTCGCTGCCCCATCCCGGGTACGTCTGTGGTGCCGATGGTCCCGCTTGTCCGGTTCCTGGGGCCTGGCTGGAGAGCTCCCCAGGCCGTCTCGCTGGCTCATCCGTGCCATCAGACTCGGCCACGCGATTCAATTCGCTCGCCGGCCTCCCAAGTTCAAGGGCATCCTCTTCACCTCTGTGCGGAGCTGCGATGCCCATGTCTTGCGGTTAGAAATCGAAGCCCTACTGGCGAAGGGGCGCGATCGAGCCGGTTCCTCCAGCGATATGAAGTCAGGGTTCTACAGCCCTTACTTCATTGTACCCAAGAAAGGGGGTGGGTTGAGACCAATCTTGGACCTGCGTGTCCTGAATCGGACCCCTACACAAGCTCCGTTCAGAATGTTGACGCAGAAACGCATTTTCGAATGCATCCGTCCCCAAGATTGGTTCGCAGCGATCGACCTGAAGGACGCGCGTACTTTCATGTCTCCATTCTCCCGAGACACAGACCGTTCCCTACGCTTTGCGTTCGAGGAGAGGGCATATCAGTACAAAAGTCCTGCCCTTCGGGCTGTCCCTGTCACCCGTGTCTTCACGAAAGTCACGGAGGCAGCCATTGTTCCGCTCAGAGAACGCGGCGTTCGGATTCTCAACTACCTCGACGACTGGCTCATACTCGCCCAGTCCAGAGAGCAGTTGTGCGAACACAGGGACCTGGTGCTCCGTCACCTCAGCCTGTTGGGCCTCCGGGTCAACCGAGAGAAGAGCAAACTCTGTCCCACACAGAGGATCTCTTATCTCGGTATGGAGCTGAGTTCGGTCAATCGAACTGCGGCGCCTCACAGAGGAGGCGAGTTCGATCAGTGCTGAACTGCTTGAATACGTTCAAAGGCAGGACAGCGGTCCCACTGAAGTTCTTTCAGAGGCTCCTGGGGCATATGGCATCTGCAGCCGCGGTAACGCCGCTCGGATTGCTACATATGAGACCGCTTCAGCACTGGCTTCACGGCCGAGTCCCGAGATGGGCGTGGCAGAGCGGCAAGTACCGGGTCTCAGTTACCCCTTACTGCCGCCAAACCTTCAGCCCGTGGGCGGACCCTTCGTTTCTACGGGCGGGAGTGGCCCTAGAACAGGTGTCCAGGCATGCTGTGGTCTTCACGGATGCCGTACAACGGGCATGTAGTTTCGGGTCTGTGGACGGGGCCCCAACTGCACTGGCATATCAATTGCCTAGAGCTACTGGCAGTACGTCTTGCTCTGGGCCGCCTAAAAAAGCCGCTACAGGGCAAGCACGTACTGGTCCGCATGGACAGCACTGCGGCCGTTGCGTACATCAACCGTCAGGGTGGTCTACGCTCCCGTTGCATGCTCCGGCTCGCCCGCCATCTCCTCCTTTGGAGTCAGAAGCATCTGAGGTCGCCGCGCCATTCACATCCCAGGTGCGCTCAACCGGACAGCCGACGAGCTCACGGCAGCCGACACCTCCGGGGGAGTGGCGACTCCATCCCCAGGTGGTCCAGCTGATATGGGGCCTCTTCGGAGCCGCACAGGTAGACCTGTTTGCCTCTCCAGAGTCGACCCATTGCCAGCTGTATTACTCCTGACCGGGGCACCTCGGCACGGATGCACTGGCACACAGCTGGCCCCGGGTCTCACGCAGTACGTTGCCCCCAGTGAGCCTTCTCGCGCAGACACTGTGCAAAGTCAGGAGGACGAGGAGCAGGTCTTGCTAGTTGCGCCCTACTGGCCCAACCGGACCTGGTTCTCCGAACTAACTCTCCTCGCGACAGCACCTCCCTGGCCCATTCCTCTGAGGAAGGACCTACTTTCTCAGGACAGGGCGCACTATGGCACCAGCGTCCAGACCTCTGGAAACTCCATGTCTGGTCCCTGGACGGACGCGGAGGTTCTAGGTGGTCTACCACAGGCAGTGGTGGACACCATCACTTCGCTAGAGCCCCCTCACGAGGCGCCTCTATGCATTGAAGTGGAACCTGTTCGTTGAGTGGTGTTCTTCTCGCGCCGAAGACCCCCAAGGTGTTCGGTTAGCGCCGTGCTTTCCTTCCTGCAAGATGGGTTGGAGCGAAGGCTGTCTCCCTCCACCCTTAAAGTGTATGTCGCGGCAATAGCGGCATATCACGATGCAGTTGGTGGTAAGTCCTTAGGGAAGCACGACCTAATCGTCAGGTTCCTCAGGGGTGCGAGGAGGCTGAATCCTCCTCGTCCAAACCGGTACCCTCTTGGGACTTAGCTCTGGTGCTGAGGCGCTCCAGAGCCCTCCCTTCGAGCCTCTGCAGTCCATTGAGCTGAATATCCTGTCCATGAAGACAGTACTCTTGGTTGCATTGGCCTCCATCAAGAGGGTAGGGGACCTGCACGCACTTTCGGTCAACGAATCGCGTGCCTGAATTCGGGCCAGGTAACTCTCACGTTGTCCTGAGACCCCGCCCGGATACGTGCCCAAGGTTCCCACCACTCCTTTCCGGGACCAGGTGGTGAACCTGCAAGCGCTGCCTTCGGAGGAGGCAGACCCAGCCCTGGCTTTGCTCTGTCCCGTCCCGCGCTCTCCGTGCCTACGTGGACCGAACTCGAAGCCTTAGGACCTCAGAACAGCTCTTCATCTGTTACGGAGGCCAGCAGAAGGGAAAGGCTGTCTCCAAGCAGAGGTTAGCCCACTGGATAGTGGATGCTATTGTCTTGGCGTACCAGTCCCAAGACGTGCCCTGCCCGTTCGGGTTGCGAGCGCACTCAACCAGGAGTGTAGCCTCCTCCTGGCGCTGGCTCAGGCGCCCGCTAACAGATATATGTAGAGCTCCGGGCTGGGCGACACCTAACACGTTCAGCTAGATTCTATAGCCTCCGTGTAGAGCCAGTATCTTCCGTGTACTCGCCCCAGTGGCCAGTAGCGTGAAGTGCCCGTTCTAGTGTCGGCCAGACGCCATTCCCGCCCCCTGGGCCGGATGCGTGCGTTATTATCTCCAGTCGTGTTCCCCAGAAAATGGCGAACCCTGTCGAGCTCCTCCGTCACCCCTTCGTGTCAGTCGCTGCGGCCGTCTGGCGCCAGGCCTGCACCCGTATGCTTGTGGAACGTGTGTAGGCTGGGTTCCATATGTAGCGTTCCCTGACGGCAACCCCATATGTGTGTTCTCCACGGTACCAGCTACCCTACCCGGCTAGCCCGTGTCTTTCCCTTGACAGAGCTTCTCGCTCTGTCGTCTCTGGTGGTGTTCTTCCCCTGGGATCAGGCTGGATCCACCCCAGAGACTGCCATATGTTGTACTACCCTGATAGGCTAGTCCTGCGCGTAATTTGCCACCTCTCCCTCCGTTGAGGCTCGTGGCCTCCGCAGCGTTCGTTCCCAAACGGGCACACTTTCCCAGCGTTATCCAATAGTCACTCTGAGTGGGTCTTGCAGGAACAGCAGTGACTGTCCTTCCCTGCCGGGAGCCCTGACTTCCTCTCCAATGAAGGAGCGGTCCAGTGAGCTCAAGCAGGGCGCTGGAAGGGCCAGCATCCTGGCGTTTTGGTAGGGATCCCAATTCGTCGGTCAGTTCCGGCGACGTCGTCAGCGTGACCGACTGAAAGGGGAACGCGTCTCGTTACGTATGTAACCCTCGTTCCCTGAAGGAGGGAACGGAGACGTACGTCCCGTCGCCAGGTGCTGTGCTTCAGCTGAAGGCCGAGCCACTTGTTTCGGCTCCTCAGTTGAAAAGCGAGGATGCGGTATTCCACTTCCGATTTATACCCGCGACAGCGGGCGGAGCGTGGACCGCATGCCAATCGATATTGGCTCGTTTAGAAACACTCGAAGCAGATTGGTCTCTGAAAAACAGATCCCGATTCGCCGGTCAGTTCCGACAGACGCCTCCGCTCCTCCTTCAGGGAACGAGGGTTACATACGTAACCGAGACGTTTTTAACAGGATGATCAGTACATACATTGTTCTTGTACAATGTTATTCAGTGCAAAGTTAGAGATGATGTTAACACCTGGGTTATTTTCGTGAACTGAAATAAAACTGAAATACTGAAATATTTTTCTTAAACTGAAATAAAATACATTTTGCAAAGTCTAAATAAATTAAAGGAAGAATGATTATTCAAACATTTACTGTTTTTGCATTCTCATCCGTAATAATCTGACCTGTGTGGCTGTGTAGGTGAAGAACTTCAGATGGTGATGTGGCATGTGAGGTCAGGATACTGATAATGAAGACGGGACATGATGGCTGGTTGGAAACAGCACAGCCCTTTGTGGGACTATTTTGAGTTTAATTATGAAAATGGAAAGAGCATAGGCATTATACAGCCAATTATAAGATGGGTGGTGTTAAAATTAAAAGGAAAAAATTCCACAAACCTAATAGAGCAAAGTGATCACAGCAAGGAGTACAAAATTATTTATGACTCAGGGTGTGGAAAGAAGAGTGCCATCTATAACGAGCCTGCATGTGCTAGCGGCTGACTCTGACATTGAGTTTCCAAAAATTTGAGATTTGGACGACAAACATATAATTAATATAAGAAACTTAACTTTGAGATTCAGCAACATTTAAACCTTTTAATGCTGCTCTTAACCCCAAGTTCATCACTCCAAGTCCTGCACCATTTAATTTAATGATTGTGCTGAAAACGGCAACTCATTTGTTGTGCTATTGTTATTATGTACAAGTATGCACAAGTATGCTGAAAAGTAAGATGGCAATGTTCTGTTAATTACTAAACTATATTAGTAATACTAACATGTATAAAAATGATAATAGATCTGTATCCACAAAACAAAACTTAAATCTAAATTACCTGAAAAATAAAGCTAATAAATATAATATAAAGGAAAATGCAATGTTAACCTGGGTTATCACAGGATCATATCCATTATATTATCAGATACATTATTATATATCATTATAAATGCCCCACTTGTCCTAAAGCACAGCACAGGTTAAAGGGATAGTTTACCCAAAAAGAAAAAGTTAATAAAGGCCTTCTAAAGTGAATCGATGGGTTTATGTAAGAAAAATAACATATTTAAAACTTTAAAAAAATATCTAGCTTCCGGCGGACCGCCTTCCGTATTCGACTTACGAAGAAAGTGTAACGCCTCTCGCAGTTCATAACGCTACGTCCAACGCCATCCTCACGCTAGTTACGCTTTTTTCATAAGTTGAGTATGGAAGGCATCCGCTGGAAGCTAGATATTTTACATTATAACATGTTAAATATGGATATTTTTCTTACAAAACCCAACGATTTGCTTCAGAAGCCTTTATTAACCGCCCTGGAGCCGTGTAGATTACTTTTATAATGGATGGATGCACTTTTTGGGGGTTTCAAATTTTGGGCTGCCATTCACGGCCATTATAATGCTTGGAAGATCCAGGACATTTTTTTATATAACGCTGATTGTATTCGTCTGAAAGAAGAATGTCATATACACCTAGGATGGCTTGACGGTGAGTAATTTTCATTTTTGGATGAACTATTCCTTTAAGACATGTCATCAGCCCTTATCCGCTTTCATTAGCAATTCTAATGTTTATTTAAATTAAATTAAATTAAATCCAATTAAATTGGCAAATGAGGAAAATTTGTGCCATAACCGTTATGTATAAACCTGTCTGATCTACATACTGATGAGGGCCTATAAACAATCAAAATATGTACTATTCTTTTGCTTGGAAAAAAAAAAATAGCCTTGTAAAGCACATAGGATATTGAATTAGTGTTGAAGCAGTGGAACAGATCTCTATCTTATGGTTTTCACTGCCATCCTTTCAGTGGACAGTAAAACAGAGATTTTTGATCCCAAACAGATGGAGAGGAGGATTTTTTTATTAAGACAAGGAGTGTGTAGTTCCATGTACCATCAGTGCTGACTACCATGCCAGAGTTCCAGTGTAGAGTTTGCACTGGATGATGCCAGATAAGATGGTTGTGATTAAGCTTGTTGGCATGACCTCACGCCAACAAATTGGCATCCCTTCCAGCACTGTAAGCTCTTTACACATTCAAACCAGCATGCATTTTGAGCATCCATGCCGTTATATCCTCATGGTAGATGTAAAGGTAATGGAAACAACTTAATAAAAACAAGCTTGTAAAAATGAATCACGTTCATTTTGCATTCATTTGTTTCCTGCTTGACAGTGATGATTGGTCCTCCTTGTGGATTATTTTAAAATTGCCATCCTCTGTGGATGTATCCCTCCCCTATTTATTTCCTGAAGGACTTGGAAAACATCTGCAGATTAAAACAGTTGCTTCCACTTTCCACTGAATGCGTGTACTTGGGGAACATGTGAAGACATCCTCAAAGGCCATTGCAGCTTATTAAGGGTGGCTTGTAAACACAAATACACGGAAAACATGAAGATAAGATGTAAAGCTTTTCTTGAATTGAACCCAATGTAAGATTCTAACATTTACAGAGTGTGATATAAAAATCATGTTTTTTATGCATGGCTCAAAGAAAAGATAGCTAATTTGTTAGTGCATTAGCTGAAGTAACAGTATAATTTATAATTGTCTTTATTCATTTTTATTTATGTATATCAAAAAAATAAATGTTTGTTGTTTGTTCATGTTAGTTCTGTCAGGGTTATGTTGAGTTTAATTGTATTTTCGTTCATGTACATTTTGGCCATTCATTTACACGACAACAGCATTTTGGGGGCCTGAAAACATAAACTTTTGAAAGCGGGTTTCAAGGTACATTAGCTATGTTTCCATCCAAAGTTGTGAATGTAACTAATGGTCAAAACTGCAATATCACATAAAACATTTGCGAACAAAGCACCGTTTCCATCCAGTGGGTCTAAAAGAACATAATCGTCACTTCCTGATAAACTATCGCTAACAAATCACTTAAGAAACATAGGAGAAGCCACCATATATAATAATTTCCGTATATAATAAATGATTTGCGCCTTAGCGTCTCAATAAGCTTGTTGTCTTGCTTTCAGAGGCAGATGCTGCTGTTTGGGAACGCAGTCATGTAAGACAGTTCTAGGAGGAATATACCGAGCATCTTCGACAACAGACTTCTGAATGACCAAAACAGCATTTCAGATGCTTTGCAAACAAGATTTTTCTGTTGGTTAGTACAGATATGCTGTTACATCGTGAAAGTCACATGCTTTTTTTTATGCGCATTGAATGAATTTATTCAGTAAATGCATTTCCATCGTAGTTTATGTGCAGTGCATGTTTTCAGATAGGATAGAAAATGTATCCGACTCAAACGCAGCGCAGTTTTTATGCGCATTTTTAGAATTTATCCGCATCTTGGCGTTTCCATTCAGCATTTGTTGATGCGATATCCCAAAATGCCAATAAAAATAAGTGGATGGAAACATAGCTACTGTTATCGTCACCGTGTAAACTACAAAAACACAAATTCGTGAAAATGGTGACATCATGCGCATGCGTATTATGTGTTCAGTCTAGGGCTGCCCTCGACTAAAGATTTTTCTAGTCGACTAGTAGTTGTTAATTTAAGCCATTAGTCGACTAATCACAGGTTTATATTAATAAGCCATAAATCATAATAATGAGCCTTTAATTGCCTATATAATAGCGAGCCTAATCAGTGCTCAAACGCACGCACAAAGCTCACCACAGTGCACCGACAAACGTAATGATTATAATAATAATAATTTGTTACATTTATATAGCGCTTTTCTGGGTACTCAAAGCACTTTACATATAGAATCAACCACCACCAATGTGCAGCATCCACCTGGATGATGCGACGGCAGCCATATATCACCAGCTGACTGGTGGAGAGGAGACAGAGTGATGAAGCCAATCAGTATATGGGGATGATTAGGAGGCCGTGATGGACAGGGGCCAATGGGCAAATTTGGCCAGGATGCTGGGGTTACACTCTTTTTAATTTTTTAATGACCACAGAGAGTCAGGACCTCGGTTTAACGTCTCATCCGAAGGACGGTGCTTGTTACAGTACAGCGTCCCCATCACTATACTGGGGTGTTGAACCCACACAGACCACAGGGTGAGCACCCCCTGCTGACCTCACTAACACCTTGTAATGAAGTTCGTAGATATGGGAAGGAAGGAGGCGGGAACTGGCGAACATTTAAAAGACTTTAATCCAAATGAACAAACAAAATAAAATAACGGCGGCAGCCCCTCACGGACGACTGCCACCTACATACAAAACAAAACACAACTTAAATTCCAGGCCTGGTCCTCTCTCGTCTTGCACTGTCGCCGCTCCTCCTTTTATGCTCCCGTCACTCCTCCATGAGACGAGACCGGTGTGGCGCGCAGCTGGCACTCATCATCACTCACCACTGGCCCGCTCTCACGGTCCCTTGCCTCGCAGCTTCCCACATACCCCCAACGCCCTTCGCAGGCCGGGGGGCACTCCCGAGACTGCACTCTACTCCCCAGACTGGTTCATTATGAATGTGGCGTGAAAAACAGCAAGGAGACTGTTTAAATATTTTAATAATTTATTGATAATGTTTTCTGTGTTTTCTGTGCAGAGATTAAGTCGATGATGCTGACTCTCATCTCCGCAGTAGAGGAGAGGCCTATATGCCTATATGCAGTTTCAGACATAATCGGAGAATATTGTTTTCCACTTGAATTGGTTCATTTAAAAGTAGGCATTTCAATCTTTCTATAGATAGGCTATATTTCTCATGTCTGTGAGGCAAGTATACGCTGAGTTTTGGTTCATTTTTGTTACATTTGTTAGATTTCCTGCCGTTAACGATCTGTTCGTCACAGGCCGCGTGAATTTGCCATTTCCTGTGGAGTTTTTTTTTTTTTTCTGCGACTAAACGACTAATAAAATTTTGGTCGATCAAGCCTCTTCTGGTCGACTAACAGTTAGTTGACTATTAGGTGACAGTCCTAGTTCAGTCTATAGGCAAGTGCCAATCTATAGGCACTTTTTCTTTACAAAGTGATGTCGCTAACTACTGGCCTGGCATGCATAATACAGCATTTAGTTGTTTTCGTGGATCCGTGTGAACAGGGATAATTTTGACAGTGGCATCGTCTGTACATGAAAAATGCAAAGGAAAACATTTCTGTTTTTAGTACATCGTTAGTAGGCTACATTGTTTAGTACATTGGCGTGTAATTGTACCCTCAGTTTAGTCTTGATTTTTTCCTTGTTGTTTTTCCTGATTAGTTACACCCATGTCTCATTTAGTTCCCTTGTTTGCTCCTGTAGATATATATACTCCTGTTTTGTTCAGTTCTTTGTAGGTCATCGTCTTTGGTATTTGTGGTTCGCTAAACTATTACTCTTATGATTCTCCTATGTTTTAAATTAGTTTAATAAAGTCTCCTTGTTATTATCTGTGTCAAGCATGTTGGATTACCGCTTACAACAGTGACAAGTTCACAGTGCATTAACTGTTATACAACTTTTGATTTAAAAAAAAAATGAATAGTAGTAAATGTTAAAAATAACGTATTGTTCATTATTATTCATTATGTTAACTAATGCTAACAAATGAAACCTTATTGTGAAGTGTTACCATCTATATTAACTACTGCAATTTCGCTAAGTCATTCAAATGCGAGAGGAGGGAGAGTGCACTAATCTTTTGTGTTTAGATAAGAAGGACACCGTGTGCAGGACTCTAGTGGCCTTTTGCTTGGTGGGCTTATCCTTCTTTATTACAAAATAGGCTGTGACTGAAGTTTCTTTACCTTCGGAGTGGCAAATCCTGTCTCTTGCATACTGTACACCTGATTTCATTCCACTTCTTTAGGACCTGCTGGGATACTAGCTTCAAAGAGATCACCACTGAGGTTAATCAGCAAGGTCTTAAGAAGTGATGACGAGTGGAAAATTAAGAGCGTGTTTGTTATTACCTGCTGTTTTTAGCCTTGTTCAGGCTATTTATTGCAGTGGTGTGCACAGTTTTTAACTGTGCATTTTATTAATTTTAGTAAAGTTATTGTATGGGGTGGGAATCTTTTGGAGTCTCACGATTTGATTCATATTGATTCTTGGGGTCACGATTTGATTAAAAATCGATTCTCAGTTTTGAATCAAATTTCAATTCAATGAATGCATAGATTTGATTTTAGATTTGCTGCTAAATTTTGAATCTTATTTTTATTTATTTTAACTCAAATTAAAAGGAAACTATCAATTTAATTTAATGGATTAGTTTAACCAAACATAAAGGAAACATGCAGTGGTGTGTCAGTGTGGAACGATTGATGAACTGTAACAGTGGTTCACAATCTTTTGTCCTTGAAGCTTGTATAAGAAAAAAACATGCCTACAATTGATTGAAATTAAATATTACACATAGGTGTAATTTAAAGGCACATTATGTAAGATTTTTTTATTAAAATATCCAAAAACACTAGAACGATGTTATATATTTTGTTGACTTGTGTACTTACAGTATCCCAAATGTTTCAAGAATGTTTAAACTGGATTTATTTTTGTAGAAACCATGGAAACACCAAAGGCACTTTAGTATAACATGGATTATTGTATACAGTCATCGAAGGAAAACGAATCATTGTTATATAGCTCAACACAGTTAGTCTTATTGTTTAAATCTTGTTTTCTTGATTTACCGTGAGTACCATGTTTTACCATGCCTAATATCAAACGCACAGAGTAGCATTATAACATAACTTCAACACACTCAAATATGTGTAATATGATAAAACAGCGCTGCATTACCACACATACGCATGACCGGGAAGAAGCAGAAGCGGTCGTCTGTGGATAATACAAGCTCTGTGAAATCAAGGTGTAATCAAGCTTACGCCTTTGTTTTGAATAAGTGACCTCTAGCGGCAAAAATTACATATTGTTGCTTTAATATATATACAGTTTATATATAAGTTTTGTTGAATTATTATTTTCAGTCTCATGTTATTGTTTTACTACATCAATCATTTTATATCTAAATCTTTTATTTATTTGCATTTATTTTTCCCCACTCCTATAATTGTGTAAGAAATAAATGGCCATTCAACAATTATTGCATACTTAGTGTAGAGATTACCACCTTGGGGTGTACATTTATTTTCAAATGTTCAATTAAACTGTCCAGACTCAATTATTCAGCAAACACATTAGTTTCTGATCTCAAACATTCTTGTGTGTAGATCTACTTTCTACTTGATTACTATCCCGCTACTAATTTAAAAGAGTCACCCAAGGCGATTTCCATGTAGTTATTAGATGGAGAGAGAGAGCAATCGGTATGGAGTCAGTAAAATTTTTCATTTGGATTGTCTAGGGCACATGCGTCAAACTCCTCTCCTGGAGGGCTAATATCCTGCAGAGTGTAGCTCCAACCAGCTCCAAAACACTTGCCTGGAAGTTTCTAGTAATCCTGAAGACTTAAGATGTGTTCGACTTAAAGCGGTGATGCATAGACTGATCAGTGTATGACATCAAAAGTACATCAAGAGCATTTCAAAGCATACAGAGCCATCTGCTCTTTAATCATACATCTTTGTCATAAACCGATCAGTCTGTGCAGCCCTGCTTCAAGTTGAACTTGCTGGCTGGTTCAGGTGTGTTTAATAAGTGTTGGAGTTTGATACCACTGGTGTATAGGGAACTTCCTTAAAAATAGATTAATATTTGTATTTTGTAAATTGACAGGAAATCCACACTCAAATCCAAGGTGATCTGCAAATATACTGTATAACGATTTGAGAATGCAGATTCATCCTTAAATTTGCAGTTTTTAGAAAAATGTGGACACTTGTGCATTTCTGAAATATGTTTTACATTTGTAAATTGTATTTTGTGAATAGTAATTGGCGTACACATTTGTGAGTTGTATTTTGGGAGAGAAAAATCCATCTTCCAAACTACAGCTTTATTTTACCCAAATGCACTTGGAAAACCTATAATAAAGATGTATATTTTAAAGTTGTCGGGACAGATTTCGTGGCAAATTGAATTAATCATACATAGAGAATGGTAGCTCAAGCTGTGGGTAATGTCAAGCTAAAAGTTTGTTGTCACAACAAACAAGAACATTTGACCCTGGATCATTGAAAATGGCAAACCTCCAGGAAAAAAAGAAAAAGGTTACTGGCACAGACACCTAGAGCTGCAGCACAAGCCTGTCAATTCCATCTGTTTCAAGATACAAATACTGTATTTAGATCACCTCTCAAAAGATGAAAAACAAAGATATAATATGCAAGTTTTAGGCTTACGATCCATATATACAGCACCTGCCACAGTATTTCAATCACTAAAAACATTCTAAAATGCTTAACGTGACCTAATGTACTAAAACACTGATATTAAAAAGAGCAAATTCAATATACTGTACCTCTTATTGATGATCCATACAATTTACAGGCAAGCAGATATACCCAGAATATCCCATAATGCTAAATTACGCTTTTTATTTTATTTTTATTTTTTTTGCATGTTGTTTATATTATGGGTTTGTCTGTTTGCCTGTGCATATATGTTTTGTTAATAAGGTGTATACTGAATTTGGTGTTTTAACATCACTGTCTTAGTACATTAGTACAAACCTGTTAAAAATAACTGTCAGGCAACAGAGGACAGCTTTGTTTTGCGTTCCTATAAGGGTGTGACATCACATGAAATCTATGAATACTAGATGCATAGCTGCTGAAATATTTAATAATTGATTTTAAAAGTTAAGAATATTAAGAAAATTCTAACTTTCAATAATGTTTGTGTCCTAACAGGTGAAGTGCAGGACCCTTTGGACATCGGTCTGACTGAGGTTCCTCCCATAAGGAAGCCCACTAAAGACAGTCCATGGAAGGAGAGTGCTGTCCTTCAACACCGCCAGCAGCTGAAGACCAAGATGAAGTACCACAAAGTAGAGGACCCTAAAGCACCACATGCCAAACAGGTAGGAGATGAAAACAAACAATAAAATCAAATTGTTTATTTTATTTTATTTGTTTAGCTCTTGGGGGTTGTCTCAATAGTACTGTATCTTAGATCATGTGGAATACAGAAGTTTACATTTGCCTAAAGTGTATATTTTCTCAGAATGGGATACTCATTTATGCATTCTAATGTTGTGAGCTGTAGGTCTAAAGTCTAAATCTGCCATAGCTGTTTCAAACCCGGACAAAACACGCTGTTCCAATTGACTTATGCTTAATAATTGTCTCTGGAGCTTATTTATTTTGGCTGAGGGCCTTGACCACAATACAGTGAAAATCTGAGCAATCTGCAGACTTCAAATGCACTGTAACATGTGAAAAGAGCTTTTTCAGGCTCAGTACACATACACAGATGCTTTGCAGGTTGTATTTTTCAGGTCTTATTACTTTGAATAAATTTAAAACACTCACAAAAGCATTAGTAAGGTAAGATGAAGTCATTTTAATGCTGTGTATGCATTGCAGATTTTTAATTAGAGAATAGCTCAAATTTACTTCACGCCATTAAACCATTGGCGCGAAAAAGTAGCTCTGACATCATTTTGATTTTAATTTAAGAAATGTATGTTAAATATGACAGTAGAATCTTAGCAACCTGCCCACTACTTATGTTCTATCCATAGAATTTTCCACTACAGGTGTGATGATTCAGTGTGTATCATCTTGGCCTAATAAATAACTTATAGTCATTGATAACATGATTGTTGAGAATCACACTTTATGAGTACTGGTATCATTCAAACATACACCGATCAGGCATAATATTATGACCTAATATTGTGTTGGTCCCCCTTTTGCTGCCAAAACAGCCTGGACTCCACTAGACACCTGAAGGTGTGCTGTGGTATCTGGCACCAAGATGTTGGCAGCAGATCCTTTAAGTCCTGTAAGTTGCGAGGTGGGGCCTCCATGGATCGGACTTGTTTGTTCAGCACATCCCACAGATGCCCAATTGGATTGAGATCTGGGGAATTTGGAGGCCAAGTCAACACCCCAAACTCGTTGTTGTGCTCCTCAAACCATTCCTGAACCATTTTTGCTTTGTGGCAGGGCGCATTATCCTGCTGAAAGAGACCACAGCCACCAGGGAATACCGTTTCCACGAAAGGGTGTTCATGGTCTGCAACAATGCGGTGTTACGTGTCAAAGTAACATCCACATGGATGGCAGGACCCAAGGTTTCCCAGCAAAACATTGCCCAAAGCATCACACTGTCTCCGCCGGCTTGCCTTCTTCCCATAGTGCATCCTGGTGCCATGTGTTCCCAGGTAAGCGATGCACACGCACCTGGCCATCCACGTGATGTAAAAGAAAACGCGACCAGGCCACCTTCTTCCATTGCTCCATGGTCCAGTTCTGATGCTCACATGCCCACTGTTGGTGATTTCGTGGTGTACAGGGGTCAGCATGGGCACCCTGAGCCTGGTCTGCGGCTATGCAGCCCCATATGTAACAAACTGTAATGCACTGTATATTCTGACACCTCTCTATCAGAACAAGCATTAACCTCTTGAACAATCTGAGCTAGTAGCTCATCTTTTGATCGGACCATACGGGCCAGCCTTTCACTCCCAAAATGTTCACTTGCTGCCTAATATATCCCACTAACAGGTGCCGTGATGAAGAGATAATCAGTGTTATTCATAGTCATATTGTTATGCCTGATTGGTGTATCTTCTAAATATTCTAAACAATTCAAGACATAATGCTGTTACCGTGACACTTCCATTAAAAAAACAAATATCCAAAAACATTTATTTACATATTTTAGAGCCAGTACAGCAGGAGCTGGACCAGGTGCTGGAAAGAATCTCAAAATACCCTTCAGAGATAACAGGGGTCCCTGGAGGACCTTTATTCCCTGCACATACCCAACTGTGACAAGAGGGGGCAGTACAACCTGAAACAGGTATTTAATTCCCCTTTTTAGAGGTTCAAAGCAACACACATTTTGTAGATGTGATATCTGACATGAAATAAGTGTGACTTGCTGTAATCCACATAAACCTATTTTAATAAGCATTGTGGTAATTCTTTGATAATTATTGTTCATGCAGGCAGCTTTTAAAGCCTGATATTAATTGATAGATTACATGGAATATTTGTTCCCCTATAAAATGTATTTCACATGGCAGGATCATTTGCCATAACTTAGCCAGACATCAAAAATGGTAAAATAAGTAAATAAATACATATTTAAAGTAATGTTACTTTTACATTCATATAAATTTAAATAGGCTCCAAACTTAAATTCGGGAGGACCTAATAATCTTGTGAATATGATATGGTCTAATATGATTTCTGACCTGTAATGTTGCCTGAATCAAAATCATACACTGTCTGTTCGCCGCCAGAGGAGAACTGGCACCCCAACTGAGCCTGGTTTCTCCCAAAGTTTTTTTTCTCCATTCTGGCCCTGAAGGAGTTTTTGTTCCTTGCCACCTGTCGCTTTGGCTTTTGGCTTGCTCAGTTGGGGACACCTAAATTTCAACTATATTACCGATCTGCCCGCATTGACACTATATGATAATTGAAATTAGCTGGATAACATCACTGTTTTCACCAGAGCAGCACAATCAAATTCTGTTGCATTATTTTCCTGTTAACACTGTGAAGCTGCTTTGAAACAATCGGCAATGTAAAAGCGCTATATAAATAAAGCTGACTTGACCTTTGTTTATCTATTATGGTCAACCAAGCTCAGCTTATTTCACTTCGGTGACAGTTTATCTGGCATCCCTCCTTCTCCCCATCTTTGTCAAAACTTTGTCTTTGTGTTAAAATGTCTTTGTGTTAATCAACATGTTGCCACAAATGCTATCAATTGAGCTTAAAGTCTCTTGTTAATTTTTGTCCTAAAAATCTTATTTGGATTCTTTCGTGTGTTTCAGTGTAAGATGTCAGTGAATGGGCATCGTGGTGAGTGCTGGTGTGAATCACACACAGGAAAACCCATCCCCACCTCTCCACTGATAAGGGGTGATCCTAACTGCAGCCAGTACCTTGATGGCCTAGAGATAGATCCTCTGTGGACCCTCAAAACTAAAAAAATATCCTGAACCTTCCCATCCCCTCCCATCTTGACCTTCAAGCCTACACACCCACAACCATGCCCCAAAGAGTCAGTGTTTTACACTCTCTAAAAACAAGCTACAAATATACCTTGTGTGTTTATACATTTTTGCGCTTGTAGATTTGAGATGGTTTTAAACAATATTGTTACAGTTAAAGTAATTGATATAACTGAACTGATTGTACTTAAATTAAATCCAAGTGATGACATATGACCAGAGAACTGATGTTAGCAGGCTGATAATACTTTCTGTAGGAAATTAACTAGAATTGTAAAATAATTTTTAACACTTTTACATACTTAGTATGTATCTTGTGCTAATCATAATGTGTACGGTTGTATTTCTCATTATGGTGCTATTCGCTTCAATACAATTCTTTAATAGGTTGCTCCTCTCATGAGGAAATGCTAAAGTAAGGGTTTTTTTACAGGATAGACATTCGTTAGTTTGAGAAACACACTGAAGCGTTATGTTACGGAGAGCTAGTTTTTACCTTAAATGATTTGCAGAAATAAAATATATGGGGCTGCTTATGAAGTCTTAATCTTTTGGCTTAAAAACCTTGATGTATGCAAATAAAAAGTTGTCTGTTTAATTTTTATGTGAATGCATCGGGGGTATTCAAACCATTTAGTACTAGGGCTGCATCTGAAATCGCATACTCTCTTGAGTAGGAATTAATTACTTCACAACCGCTAAAAAGTATGTTCTATATAGTATGAGTGTGTGTAGTATGAATATAAATTGGATGTACTACATTCACCATGTTGTCATTATCATGTGACCTACCAGTGTCAGCGTTGCGTCGCCCACTGTCATTCACAAATCCTCTCCTCTGGCCTCATGGAATAGTAAAGTCTCCATCGCTTTGCACACTTCAGAATGTTGCCGGGAAATAGTAGGTCATCCAGGAAATTTTTGCCTACTCTTTTGAGCACTTTGAATTGGACATACTTTTTGTCACATACTGTTTTTCGCCTACTATATAGTAGGGAAGTATGTGATTTCAGATGCAGCCCAAGACTACGCAGTTTATACTAATGCAGTTGATGTTCTGTTACAATTGCATGTAACTACTGACATCTGGTGGTCACACTAAGGAAGAGAAAACATGATTATAACGCTGCAAAAAAAAAAAAAAAAAAAAAAAACTCATAGATGTGTTAAAAAGATTTAATACAGAGAGCTGTTCACCAACTGTTTTAACTTAACATTGTGATTTACTTTGTGCGTAATTTTTATACACGATTCAACCTTTCTGTTAGGTGCCATTGTCACTTGCTGTTTTGGACCCTATGTTTTACATGTACACAAATAAAGAAGTATTTCAAGGTATTATTTGTAGCAAGAAACTGAATGAATAATCAACTCTCCTATGAATCATTTTTTTTTTTTTTTTTATGACGAAAGTTAAGTGTGTATATACATATATCATACTATATATATATATATATATATATATATATATATATATATATATATATATATATATATATATATATATAAAAAGAAATGCTGGACATTTTTTATAAAAGGAAAATATAATTAGTGATGCACCAATGAAATATTTGAAATGACTCCTCAGTGTCAATCTCAAATTATATTTGATAAGTACAGTACAAAAAATAAAAACAGAGTCTCTATTCTTGTATCTGAATATCTTTATATTTATATATTTATTAAATAAATGTTTTGTCTTTACAAAAGAGACCAAAAATAAGAGTACATAAATTACATGCTGAATAAATATTGCACACAGATATTTAGATGTCATACCAATTGAACCACCCATATTACTTGATTTGGGCTCCAACTTAAATGAGTTATTAAAAGTTATTAAATTAAAAAGAATTAAAACTTCAACTGAAAAAGTCACTCCATTATTAGATAGGCACCTTACAAAACTTGTCACACTGGTCTGGCGTTGTATTTTTGTCTCATTACAGTGAGCCCAACTTCCCCACATGGAGTGGTATTGTTCAGGATTCTTTCCATGTTACTCAATAGTAAGAAGAGGGATATTTAAACATTTCACAGAACCACGAATGTGCCCAGAAACTTTGAGGCTAAAATAAACTGTGAGTCAATCTGGTTTACTTCGATGCTGAGGTTGATGACTTTCTGCAATTCTACAATCAGGGAACAATTCTGAACTGCTGTCAGCCTCTGATCCGACACTAAGTAATACATGCAATCCAAATAATCTCATTAGCACAAAAGAACATATATTTTATACCATTAGGAGGAAAACTGATTGCACCAAATTCAATTCTGTGGGCCAAAACCTAATAGTACCTTTGGTATTGTACTACTATGGCATTTTCATAATGCAAATAAACTTAATTTGCCTGCTTTTTAAGAACATTGAATTTGCTTTTTTGAATCTACAGTCCTGCAAACTAAAGGTCAGCATTTTCAGTGTTTGTGTTTTGCCTTTGTGGGCCCTTTGATGCCTTTGATGTAAATCAGTATTCAAATATTTGAGCAGAAAAAAGGCACTGAAATTTCCATAAGAACCCAAGGACCCTGATCTGTTAAAGTTTGAAAAACTAGAAAATGGCTGGTTGGTTTGTCACCATTGTGCATTCAAATGGTAAGTCTTTCTCATTCTATTCATATAAACCGCCTGTGTCTAAGATTATTAAGATGTTACATTTATGCATTTTGGCGAACACTTTTATCCAAAGCGACTTACATTACATTCAAAGTACACATTTTACATTTTGTCAGTTCTTGCTCTCCTTGGGAATCGAACTCATGACTTTTGGTGCATTGCTGGCGCTGCACTTGCTCTTATTGTTTGAGTTTACAGGAGAGCTTCTTTAATAGGCTTTTTTCTTTGTTTTACAGTGTACAAAACAGTGGTTATTAGGATATGAATTTCTCTTTGTTGTTCAGGTTTGTAAAACAATGTGGCAAGACAATTAACTAATTTCCTGAAATCTTCGAAAGGATTCTACAAAACAACTAAAAATAGAGTCTGAGAGAAGACTATGCAAGTACTCTTCAGTGAGTAAGTGCTGTGCTATGGACAAATGCAGAGTCATATGAAACAGTAATATTAAAGAGAAAGTCTGGGCCAAAATAAAAATTCATTATTCACTCACCTTGTCATTTCAAACGCAGATGCATTTCTTTCTTCCGTGGAGACACAGAATAATAATGTTTTTTGTCCATACAATTACAATGAAAGAAAATGGGGTCCAAAGTGTTGTTTTTTTAACGCTGTTGACTTTCATTGTATGAGCAAAAACTGAACATTTTACGAAATATTTTTATTGTGTTCTACAGAAGAGAAGTGTGGCCCTCATAGGTTTGAAATGACATGAGGGTGAGAAAATGATGACAGAATGATCATTTTTGTGTGAGAACGCTATCCTTTAAAGCCTTTTAAGCTCATAAGACTTTCTAAGGTGTCTATGTCATAAGATACAGTGGAAACTGGTCCAAGGACTCCCAAACGATACTTGATAGATCCCCACCAACCTAAGGAAGATCAAAAGAGACAAAATTGCAGGATTCAATAACTGATACTTGTATTGTAGTTTTAAAAGAGACTATGGATTTTCCACAAATAAAGGTCTGACTCTTTTTAAGATTTAGATAAGAAATGATTGGTAAATCCACATAATATGGTGAGACGAGTGGTGGTGGGTGGTGAGTGAGTGGTGTTGGTGAGGTGGAGTGAGTGAGTGGTGGTGAGTGAGTGGTGGTGAGTGGTGGTGGTGGTGAGTGAGCCAGGTGAGTGATATTTATTCACGTGACCGAATTTAAGTTGTCCTTATTCAAGTTATTTGCTGCCTGCTGCTTTCTAAGATCTTTACACTGGATGTTGCCTCCATTAAAATCAGTGCCCTGCATTTGAACTCCATATGCTTGTTCACGCACCCAGCAGATGCTCGCTTGCGCCTGGAGGGTTTACACTGCAATCGAAAACGGACAAAGCAAAGTAAGCAAGTAATTTGACCATGCCCTCGACCAACAGCCGTATGTGTTTATAGGAAAGAAAACTTTCCGACAACTAAAGCTTGCCAGCATTTGACATCTATAAACATGCCGAAGTGCAAAACTAACCTGTTTGCGCGCTGAAGAAGCCTTTCTTATCACAGTTGGGTAGGTACAGTGAAATGGAGCCATGACTCTGGAGGTGTCCTTCATCCTGCCGGATAATTCCATCCAGCTTTCTTCTCGGCATGGACCACTGCAGTTAGCCACGCACATCATTAACAGAGAACATGCCTGGGAAAAGGTGTAATGCACATATATAAACGGTACAATAACACAAACACCATGAAAACATTACAGTTTTTTTTTTCACTGACATCAGATGAAATGTTGAGTTAAAAAAACTTTTTACAATGTCAGGACTGATGTTTGTCCATTCCAAGCGGAAGTAGTCCATATGGCTCTCTTTTGTCATCAGCTTTGCCTGCTGTCCTGCTTTTATCCTTTTGCATGGCCTGAGCCTTCTTGCTGTTAATGTGGGATTTCCCGTTGGAATAATGGGAGACCTTAGCCTGGGGAGCGCAGATCCTCCGTTACCTCTGCTTAACAGGGCATCCTTCATGTGACTCTTTGATCTAAGAAGAGGATAACAGTTGAATACACATTGGCACCACTGAGATTGGTATTGTTCGCATTAAACAAATTCACTTGTGTTGCTACTTGCTGTCTGTCAGTCACAAAACCATAAAGACTAGTAATTCAAGATCGCATTAGAAATGGTGTGCTTAGAGGTGGATTATAGCTCACTCTTCTCATCAACGCCAGCAGCCACAACACACTTCCTGTACTTTAAATCTCCCTTATGAAAAATAAGTTTATTCAAGTGTCCTATTAGTATACTTCATTTAATCTAAAAATAAGGTAGTATGCTTTTTTGTCTACTTTTTTATGTACTTCTCAAATATAGTTAAAATTAAAAATTTAGTATATACGACTTATATTGACAGAAAAGTTAAAGTATATTTGGCCTTTATGCCCTATTTGTACTCAATCTTTTGATTGAGATATTAGGAGTAAAGTAAGTATTTTAAGTATACTTGGCTTGTAGTTGTGTTTACTTTTTGGATGAGTGTAAAATGCTTTTTCACATAGTTTTTCATACTCTCTTATAAACTTACATTGTTTGAAAATATTGGATTTATAAACAAAATCACAGATTGTTGTGTGAGCTAGTCCACTGGCAGTGTTCACAGGAATTTACTTCAACCAATAACGACTCCAGGCCGTAAGTGCCAGAATGCTGGTTTTATGATAAACTTTGGCTTTCAAGCTTTAAAATTCTAATCGCTAAATCACACGTCAACGCACTTTTTGGCAGATGTTGCGTTATTAATGTAGCATTGTACGCCTCCGAATGATGTTTTAGAATATTACAAGTTGTGGAGGAATTCGGCGGGTAAAAGAAAGGCATGTCTGACTATAGGAACAAACATAAAACAAACACAACAGAACTGTATAAGGCTATTCACAAGAACATTTAATCTAAGGATTTA
>CM031948.1:17123283-17247255 GCA_018749465.1 Paracanthobrama guichenoti | reverse complement strand
AAAGTGCTTCTGCGTTGCAATGTATACAATAAAACTCCTTTGTGCTCTGAATAGAAATGTGCTTTTGCAATGCAATGCATATGCAATGAATAGAAAAGTGCTTTTACACTGCAATGCATAAAATAAAACCGTTGTGCATTGAGAGAAATGTGTATTTGCATTGCAATTCATACAATAAAACTCGTTTGTGCACTGAATAGAAAAGTGCTTTTGCAATGCAATGCATACAATAAAAACTTGTTTGTGCACTGAATAGAAAAGTGCTTTTACATTGCAATGCATAAAAAAAAACCGTTGTGCAATGAGAGATAATGCATTTGCATTGCAATGCATACAATAAAACTCGTTTGTGCACTGAGAAAAAGTGCTTTTACAATGAATATACAATGTTGCACTGAAGAGAAAAGTGCTTCTGCGTTGCAATGCATACAATAAAACTCCTTTGTGCAATGAATAGAAATGTGCTTTTGCAATGCAATGCATACAATAAAAACTTGTTTGTGCAATGAATAGAAAAGTGCTTTTACACTGCAATGCATAAAATAAAACCGTTGTGCATTGAGAGAAATTGTATTTGCATTGCAATTCATACAATAAAACTCGTTTGTGCATTAAAGAGATGTGCTTTTACATTGCAATGCATACAACTCGTTAAAAAAAGTCTTTTGTGCACTGAATAGAAAAGTGCTTTTGCAATTTACAATGCAATGCATACAATAAAACCTTGTTTGTGTGCACATTGAATAGATAAGTGTGCACTGAGAAAAGTGCTTTTACAATGCAATGCAATGCATACAATAAAACCGTTGTGCACTGAAGAGAAAAGTGCTTTGCATTGCAATGCATACAATAAAACTCGTTTGTGCACTGAATAGAAATGTGCTTTTGCAATGCAATGCATACAATAAAAACTTGTTTGTGCACTGAATAGAAAAGTGCTTTTACATTGCAATGCATAAAAAAAACCGTTGTGCAATGAAGATAATTATTTGCAAATGCATACAATAAAACTCGTTTGTGCACTGAGAAAAAGTGCTTTTACAATGCAATGCAATGCATACAATAAAACTCGTTGTTGCACTGAAGAGAAAAGTGCTTCTGCGTTGCAATGTATACAATAAAACTCCTTTGTGCTCTGAATAGAAATGTGCTTTTGCAATGCAATGCATACAATAAAAACTTGTTTGTGCAATGAATAGAAAAGTGCTTTTACACTGCAATGCATAAAATAAAACCGTTGTGCATTGAGAGAAATGTGTATTTGCATTGCAATGCATACAATAAAACTCGTTTGTGCATTAAAGAGATGTGCTTTTACATTGCAATGCATACAATAAAACTCTTTTGTGCACTGAATAGAAAAGTGCTTTTGCAATGCAATGCATACAATAAAAACTTGTTTGTGCACTGAATAGAAAAGTGCTTTTACACTGCAATGCATAAAATAAAACCGTTGTGCAATGAGAGATAAGTGCGTTTGCATTGCAATGCATACAATAAAACTCGTTTGTGCACTGAATAGAAAAGTGCTTTTACATTGCAATGCATAAAATAAAACCGTTGTGCATTGAGAGAAATGTGCATTTGCATTGCAATGGATACAATAAAACTCGTTTGTGCACTGAGAAAAAGTGCTTTTACAATGCAATGCAATGCATACAATAAAACTCGTTGTTGCACTGAAGAGAAAAGTGCTTCTGCGTTGCAATGCATACAATAAAACTCGTTTGTGCACTGAATAGAAATGTGCTTTTGCAATGCAATGCATACAATAAAACTCCTTTGTGCAATGAATAGAAAAGTGCTTTTACACTGCAATGCATAAAATAAAACCGTTGTGCATTGAGAGAAATGTGCGTTTGCATTGCAATGCATACAATAAAACTCGTTTGTGCACTGAATAGAAAAGTGCTTTTACATTGCAATGCATACAATAAAACTCGATTGTGCACTGAATAAAAAGTCTTTTACACTGCAATGCTGAATAGAAATGTGCTTTTTGCATTGCAATGCATACAATAAAACTCGTTTGTGCACTGAATAGAAAAGTGCTTTTACACTGCAATGCATAAAATAAAACCGTTGTGCATTGAGAGAAATGTGCATTTGCATTGCAATGCATACAATAAAACTCGTTTGTGCACTGATGCTTTACAATGCAATATGCAATGCATACAATAAAACTCGTTTGTGCACTGAAGAGAAAAGTGCTTTTGCATTGCAATGCATACAATAAAACTCGTTTGTGCACTGAATAGAAATGTGCTTTTTGCAATGCAATGCATACAATAAAAACTTGTTTGTGCACTGAATAGAAAAGTGCTTTTACATTGCAATGCATAAAAAAAAAACTCGTTTGTGCAATGAATGCAGAAAAAAACTGCTTTTGCATTGCAATGCAATGCAATGCATACAATAAAACTCGTTGTTGCACTGAAGAGAAAAGTGCTTCTGCATTGCAATGCATACAATAAAACTCCTTTGTGCACTGAATAGAAATGTGCTTTTGCAATGCAATGCATACAATAAAACTCGTTTGTGCAATGAATAGAAAAGTGCTTTTACACTGCAATGCATAAAATAAAACCGTTGTGCATTGAGAGAAATGTGTATTTGCATTGCAATTCATACAATAAAACTCGTTTGTGCATTAAAGAGATGTGCTTTTACATTGCAATGCATACAATAAAACTCTTTTGTGCACTGAATAGAAAAGTGCTTTTGCAATGCAATGCATACAATAAAACTCGTTTGTGCACTGAATAGAAAAGTGCTTTTACACTGCAATGCATAAAATAAAACCGTTGTGCAATGAGAGATAAGTGCGTTTGCATTGCAATGCATACAATAAAACTCGTTTGTGCACTGAATAGAAAAGTGCTTTTACATTGCAATGCATAAAATAAAACCGTTGTGCATTGAGAGAAATGTGCATTTGCATTGCAATGGATACAATAAAACTCGTTTGTGCACTGAGAAAAAGTGCTTTTACATGCAATATGCAATGCATACAATAAAACTCGTTGTTGCACTGAAGAGAAAAGTGCTTTTGCATTGCAATGCATACAATAAAACTCGTTTGTGCACTGAATAGAAATGTGCTTTTGCAATGCAATGCATACAATAAAAACTTGTTTGTGCACTGAGAAAAAGTGCTTTTACAATGCAATATGCAATGCATACAATAAAACTCGTTTGTTGCACTGAAGAGAAAAGTGCTTTGCGCATTGCAATGCATACAATAAAACTCTCGTTTGTGCTCTGAATAGAAATGTGCTTTTGCAATGCAATGCATACAATAAAAACTTGTTTGTGCACTGAATAGAAAAGTGCTTTTACACTGCAATGCATAAAATAAAACCATTGTGCAATGAGAGATAAGTGCGTTTGCATTGCAATGCATACAATAAAACTCGTTTGTGCATTAAAGAGATGTGCTTTTACATTGCAATGCATACAATAAAACTCGATTGTGCACTGAATAGAAATGTGCTTTTGCAATGCAATGCATACAATAAAACCGATGTACAATGAGAGATAAGTGCGTTTACAATGAGAGATAAATGCATGCACAATAAAACTCGTTTGTGCATTAAAGAGATGTGCTTTTACATTGCAATGCATACAATAAAACTCTTTTGTGCACTGAATAGAAAAGTGCTTTTGCAATGCAATGCATACAATAAAAACTTGTTTGTGCACTGAATAGAAAAGTGCTTTTACATTGCAATGCATAAAAAAAACCGTTGTGCAATGAGAGATAATTGCGTTTGCATTGCAATGCATACAATAAAACTCGTTTGTGCACTGAGAAAAAGTGCTTTTACAATGCAATGCAATGCATACAATAAAACTCGTTGTTGCACTGAAGAGAAAAGTGCTTCTGCGTTGCAATGTATACAATAAAACTCCTTTGTGCTCTGAATAGAAATGTGCTTTTGCAATGCAATGCATACAATAAAAAACTTGTTTGTGCAATGAATAGAAAAGTGCTTTTACACTGCAATGCATAAAATAAAACCGTTGTGCATTGAGAGAAATGTGTATTTGCATTGCAATTCATACAATAAAACTCGTTTGTGCATTAAAGAGATGTGCTTTTACATTGCAATGCATACAATAAAACTCTTTTGTGCACTGAATAGAAAAGTGCTTTTGCAATGCAATGCATACAATAAAAACTTGTTTGTGCACTGAATAGAAAAGTGCTTTTACACTGCAGTGCATAAAATAAAACCGTTGTGCAATGAGAGATAAGTGCGTTTGCATTGCAATGCATACAATAAAACTCGTTTGTGCACTGAATAGAAAAGTGCTTTTACATTGCAATGCATAAAATAAAACCGTTGTGCATTGAGAGAAATGTGCATTTGCATTGCAATGGATACAATAAAACTCGTTTGTGCACTGAGAAAAAGTGCTTTTACATGCAATATGCAATGCATACAATAAAACTCGTTGTTGCACTGAAGAGAAAAGTGCTTCTGCGTTGCAATGTATACAATAAAACTCGTTTGTGCTCTGAATAGAAATGTGCTTTTGCAATGCAATGCATACAATAAAAACTTGTTTGTGCACTGAATAGAAAAGTGCTTTTACATTGCAATGCATAAAAAAAACCGTTGTGCAATGAGAGATAATTAAGAGCATTGCATTTGCATTGCAAATGCAATGCAATATACAATAAAACTCGTTTGTGCACTGAATAGAAAAGTGCTTTTGCATTGCAATGCATACAATAAAACTCGTTTGTGCACTGAATAGAAATGTGCTTTTGCAATGCAATGCATACAATAAAAACTTGTTTGTGCACTGAATAGAAAAGTGCTTTTACACTGCAATGCATAAAATAAAACCGTTGTGCAATGGAGAAATGTGCTTTTGCATTGCAATGCATACAATAAAACTCGTTTGTGCACTGAATAGAAAAGTGCTTTTACATTGCAATGCATACAATAAAAACTTGTTTGTGCACTGAATAGAAAAGTGCTTTTACAATGCAATGCATAAAAAAACCGTAAAACTTGCGCATGTACAATGAGAGATACTGAGAAAAAGTTCTTTTACAATGCAATGCAATGCATACAATAAAACTCCTTTGTGCAACTGAATAGAAATGTGCTTTTGCAATGCAATGCATACAATAAAACTCTTTTGTGCACTGAATAGAAAAGTGCTTTTGCAATGCAATGCATACAATAAAAACTTGTTTGTGCACTGAATAGAAAAGTGCTTTTACACTGCAATGCATAAATAAAACCGTTGTGCAATGAGAGAAAAAAGTGCTTTTGCATTGCAATGCATACAATAAAACTTCGTTTGTTTGTGCACTGAGAGAAATGTGCTTTTGCATTGCAATGCATACAATAAAACTCGTTTTTGTGCAATGAGAGAAAAGTGCTTTTACATTGCAATGCATACAATAAAACTTGTTTGTGCACTGAATAGAAAAGTGCTTTTACACTGCAATGCATAAAAAAAACCGTTGTGCAATGAGAGAAATGTGCATTTGCATTGCAATGCATACAATAAAACTCGTTTGTGCACTGAATAGAAAAGTGCTTTTACAATGCAATGCAAATGCATACAAAAAACTCGTTGTGCACTGAATAGAAAAGTGCTTTTGCATTGCAATGCATACAATAAAACTCGTTTGTGCAATGAATAGAAATGTGCTTTTTTTGCAATGCATGCATACAATAAAACTCGTTTGTGCAATGAATAGAAAAGTGCTTTTACACTGCAATGCATAAAATAAAACCGTTGTGCATTGAGAGAAATGTGTATTTGCATTGCAATTCATACAATAAAACTCGTTTGTGCATTAAAGAGATGTGCTTTTACATTGCAATGCATACAATAAAACTCTTTTGTGCACTGAATAGAAAAGTGCTTTTGCAATGCAATGCATACAATAAAAACTTGTTTGTGCACTGAATAGAAAAGTGCTTTTACACTGCAGTGCATAAAATAAAACCGTTGTGCAATGAGAGATAAGTGCGTTTGCATTGCAATGCATACAATAAAACTCGTTTGTGCACTGAATAGAAAAGTGCTTTTACATTGCAATGCATAAAATAAAACCGTTGTGCATTGAGAGAAATGTGCATTTGCATTGCAATGGATACAATAAAACTCGTTTGTGCACTGAGAAAAAGTGCTTTTACAATGCAATATGCAATGCATACAATAAAACTCGTTGTTGCACTGAAGAGAAAAGTGCTTCTGCGTTGCAATGTATACAATAAAACTCGTTTGTGCTCTGAATAGAAATGTGCTTTTGCAATGCAATGCATACAATAAAAACTTGTTTGTGCACTGAATAGAAAAGTGCTTTTACACTGCAATGCATAAAATAAAACCATTGTGCAATGAGAGATAAGTGCGTTTGCATTGCAATGCATACAATAAAACTCGTTTGTGCATTAAAGAGATGTGCTTTTACATTGCAATGCAATGCATACAATAAAACTCGATTGTGCACTGAATAGAAATGTGCTTTTGCAATGCAATGCATACAATAAAACTTGTTGTGCAATGAGAGATAAGTGCTTTTACAATGCAGATGCATACAATAAAACTCGTTTGTGCATTGAAAGAGATGTGCTTTTACATTGCAATGCATACAATAAAACTCTTTTGTGCAATGAATAGAAAAGTGCTTTTGCAATGCAATGCATACAATAAAACTCGTTTGTGCACTGAATAGAAAAGTGCTTTTACATTGCAATGCATTTTGTGCACACAATGCAATGCATACAATAAAACTCGTTTGTGCACTGAATAGAAATGTGCTTTTGCAATGCAATGCATACAAAAACTCGTTTGTGCACTGAATAGAAAAGTGCTTTTACATTGCAATGCATAAATAAAACTTGTTTGTGCACTGAATAGAAAAGTGCTTTTACATTGCAATGCATACAATAAAAAAACGTTTGTGCATTAAAGAGATGTGCTTTTACATTGCAATGCATACAATAAAACTCTTTTGTGCACTGAATAGAAAAGTGCTTTTGCAATGCAATGCATACAATAAAAACTTGTTTGTGCACTGAATAGAAAAGTGCTTTTACACTGCAATGCATAAAATAAAACCGTTGTGCAATGAGAGATAAGTGCGTTTGCATTGCAATGCATACAATAAAACTCGTTTGTGCACTGAATAGAAAAGTGCTTTTACATTGCAATGCATAAAATAAAACCGTTGTGCATTGAGAGAAATGTGCATTTGCATTGCAATGCATACAATAAAACTCGTTTGTGCACTGAGAAAAAGTGCTTTTACAATGCAATGCAATGCATACAATAAAACTCGTTGTTGCACTGAAGAGAAAAGTGCTTTTGCAATGCAATGCATACAATAAAACTCGTTTGTGCACTGAATAGAAATGTGCTTTTGCAATGCAATGCATACAATAAAAACTTGTTTGTGCACTGAATAGAAAAGTGCTTTTACATTGCAATGCATAAAATAAAACCGTTGTGCAATGAGAGATAATTGCGTTTGCATTGCAATGCATACAATAAAACTCGTTTGTGCACTGAATAGAAAAGCTT
Organism: Paracanthobrama guichenoti; assembly: GCA_018749465.1. NCBI lineage: Eukaryota > Metazoa > Chordata > Actinopteri > Cypriniformes > Gobionidae > Paracanthobrama > Paracanthobrama guichenoti. Next base: position 17,239,698 of record CM031948.1, on the reverse strand, counting down.
TTTTGCAATGCAATGCATACAATAAAACTCCTTTGTGCAACTGAATAGAAATGTGCTTTTGCATTGCAATGCATACAATAAAACTCTTTTGTGCACTGAATAGAAAAAGTGCTTTTACAATGCAATGCATGCATACAATAAAAACTTGTTTGTGCAATGAATAGAAAAGTGCTTTTACACTGCAATGCATAAAATAAAACTCGTTTGTGCATTGAATAAATGTGCAATGCAATGATATAAAACTGTTTGTGCACTGAATAGAAAAGTGCTTTTGCAATGCAATGCATACAATAAAAACTTGTTTGTGCACTGAATAGAAAAGTGCTTTTACACTGCAATGCATAAAATAAAACCGTTGTGCATTGAGAGAAATGTGCATTTGCATTGCAATGGATACAATAAAACTCGTTTGTGCACTGAGAAAAAGTGCTTTTACAATGCAATATGCAATGCATACAATAAAACTCGTTGTTGCACTGAAGAGAAAAGTGCTTCTGCGTTGCAATGTATACAATAAAACTCCTTTGTGCTCTGAATAGAAATGTGCTTTTGCAATGCAATGCATACAATAAAAACTTGTTTGTGCAATGAATAGAAAAGTGCTTTTACACTGCAATGCATAAAATAAAACCGTTGTGCATTGAGAGAAATGTGCTTTGCATTGCAATGCATACAATAAAACTCGTTTGTGCATTAAAGAGATGTGCTTTTACATTGCAATGCATACAATAAAACTCTTTTGTGCACTGAATAGAAAAGTGCTTTTACACTGCAATGCATAAAATAAAACCGTTGTGTGCAATGAGAGATAAAGTGCTTTGCATTGCAATGCATGCAATAAAAAACTCGTTTGTGCACTGAATAGAAAAGTGCTTTTACATTGCAATGCAATGCATAAAATAAAACCGTTGTGCATTGAGAGAAATGTGCATTTGCATTGCAATGGATACAATAAAACTCGTTTGTGCACTGAGAAAAAGTGCTTTTACAATGCAATGCAATGCATACAATAAAACTCGTTGTTGCACTGAAGAGAAAAGTGCTTCTGCGTTGCAATGTATACAATAAAACTCGTTTGTGCAATGAATAGAAATGTGCTTTTGCAATGCAATGCATACAATAAAAACTTGTTTGTGCACTGAATAGAAAAGTGCTTTTACATTGCAATGCATAAAAAAAACCGTTGTGCAATGAGAGATAATTGCGTTTGCATTGCAATGCATACAATAAAACTCGTTTGTGCACTGAAGAAAAAGTGCTTTTACAATGCAATGCAATGCATACAATAAAACTCGTTGTTGCACTGAAGAGAAAAGTGCTTCTGCGTTGCAATGTATACAATAAAACTCCTTTGTGCTCTGAATAGAAATGTGCTTTTGCAATGCAATGCATACAATAAAAACTTGTTTGTGCAATGAATAGAAAAGTGCTTTTACACTGCAATGCATAAAATAAAACCGTTGTGCATTGAGAGAAATGTGTATTTGCATTGCAATTCATACAATAAAACTCGTTGTGCATTAAAGAGATGTGCTTTTACATTGCAATGCATACAATAAAACTCTTTTGTGCACTGAATAGAAAAGTGCTTTTGCAATGCAATGCAATGCATACAATAAAAACTTGTTTGTGCACTGAATAGAAAAGTGCTTTTACACTGCAATGCATAAAATAAAACCGTTGTGCAATGAGAGAAAAGTGCGTTTGCATTGCAATGCATACAATAAAACTCGTTTGTGCACTGAATAGAAAAGTGCTTTTACATTGCAATGCATAAAATAAAACCGTTGTGCATTGAGAGAAATGTGCATTTGCATTGCAATGGATACAATAAAACTCGTTTGTGCACTGAGAAAAAGTGCTTTTACAATGCAATGCAATGCATACAATAAAACTCGTTGTTGCACTGAAGAGAAAAGTGCTTCTGCGTTGCAATGTATACAATAAAACTCCTTTGTGCTCTGAATAGAAATGTGCTTTTGCAATGCAATGCATACAATAAAAACTTGTTTGTGCAATGAATAGAAAAGTGCTTTTACACTGCAATGCATAAAATAAAACCGTTGTGCATTGAGAGAAATGTGTATTTGCATTGCAATGCATACAATAAAACTCGTTTGTGCATTAAAGAGATGTGCTTTTACATTGCAATGCATACAATAAAACTCTATTGTGCACTGAATAGAAAAGTGCTTTTACACTGCAGTGCATAAAATAAAACTCGTTGTGCAATGAGAGATAAGTACGTTTGCATTGCAATGCATACAATAAAACTCGTTTGTGCACTGAATAGAAAAGTGCTTTTACACTGCAATGCATAAAATAAAACCGTTGTGCATTGAGAGAAATGTGCATTTGCATTGCAATGGATACAATAAAACTCGTTTGTGCACTGAATAGAAATGTGCTTTTACAATGCAATGCAATGCATACAATAAAACTCGTTGTTGCACTGAAGAGAAAAGTGCTTCTGCGTTGCAATGTATACAATAAAACTCGTTTGTGCTCTGAATAGAAATGTGCTTTTGCAATGCAATGCATACAATAAAAACTTGTTTGTGCACTGAATAGAAAAGTGCTTTTACATTGCAATGCATAAAAAAAAAAACCGTTGTGCAATGAGAGATAATTGCGTTTGCATTGCAATGCATACAATAAAACTCGTTTGTGCACTGAGAAAAAGTGCTTTTACAATGCAATGCAATGCATACAATAAAACTCGTTGTTGCACTGAAGAGAAAAGTGCTTCTGCTTTGCAATGTATACAATAAAACTCCTTTGTGCTCTGAATAGAAATGTGCTTTTGCAATGCAATGCATACAATAAAAACTTGTTTGTGCAATGAATAGAAAAGTGCTTTTACACTGCAATGCATAAAATAAAACCGTTGTGCATTGAGAGAAATGTGTATTTGCATTGCAATTCATACAATAAAACTCGTTTGTGCATTAAAGAGATGTGCTTTTACATTGCAATGCATACAATAAAACTCTTTTGTGCACTGAATAGAAAAGTGCTTTTGCAATGCAATGCATACAATAAAAACTTGTTTGTGCACTGAATAGAAAAGTGCTTTTACACTGCAGTGCATAAAATAAAACCGTTGTGCAATGAGAGATAAGTGCGTTTGCATTGCAATGCATACAATAAAACTCGTTTGTGCACTGAATAGAAAAGTGCTTTTACATTGCAATGCATAAAATAAAACCGTTGTGCATTGAGAGAAATGTGCATTTGCATTGCAATGGATACAATAAAACTCGTTTGTGCACTGAGAAAAAGTGCTTTTACAATGCAATGCAATGCATACAATAAAACTCGTTGTTGCACTGAAGAGAAAAGTGCTTCTGCGCAATGCAATGCATACAATAAAACTCGTTTGTGCTCTGAATAGAAATGTGCTTTTGCAATGCAATGCATACAATAAAAACTTGTTTGTGCACTGAGAAAAAGTGCTTTTACAATGCAATATGCAATGCATACAATAAAACTCGTTGTTGCACTGAAGAGAAAAGTGCTTCTGCGTTGCAATGTATACAATAAAACTCGTTTGTGCTCTGAATAGAAATGTGCTTTTGCAATGCAATGCATACAATAAAAACTTGTTTGTGCACTGAATAGAAAAGTGCTTTTACACTGCAATGCATAAAATAAAACCATTGTGCAATGAGAGATAAGTGCGTTTTTATTGCAATGCATACAATAAAACTCGTTTGTGCACTGAATAGAAAAGTGCTTTTACATTGCAATGCATACAATAAAACTCGATTGTGCACTGAATAGAAATGTGCTTTTGCAATGCAATGCATACAATAAAACCGATGTACAATGAGAGATAAGTGCGTTTTTTTGATAAATGCATGCACAATAAAACTCGTTTGTGCATTAAAGAGATGTGCTTTTACATTGCAATGCATACAATAAAACTCTTTTGTGCACTGAATAGAAAAGTGCTTTTGCAATGCAATGCATACAATAAAAACTTGTTTGTGCACTGAATAGAAAAGTGCTTTTACATTGCAATGCATAAAAAAAAACCGTTGTGCAATGAGAGAAATGTGCATTGCATTGCAATGCATACAATAAAACTCGTTTGTGCACTGAGAAAAAGTGCTTTTACAATGCAATATGCAATGCATACAATAAAACTCGTTGTTGCACTGAAGAGAAAAGTGCTTTTGCAATGCAATGCATACAATAAAACTCGTTTGTGCACTGAATAGAAATGTGCTTTTGCAATGCAATGCATACAATAAAAACTTGTTTGTGCACTGAATAGAAAAGTGCTTTTACACTGCAATGCATAAAATAAAACCGTTGTGCATTGAGAGAAATGTGCATTTGCATTGCAATGCATACAATAAAACTCGTTTGTGCATTAAAATAAAAATTGTGCACTGAGATAAAGTGCTTTTACATTGCAATGCATACAATAAAACTCTTTTGTGCACTGAATAGAAAAGTGCTTTTACACTGCAGTGCATAAAATAAAACCGTTGTGCAATGAATAGATAAAGTGCTTTGCATTGCAATGCATACAATAAAACTTGTTTTGTGCACTGAATAGAAAAGTGCTTTTACATTGCAATGCATAAAATAAAACCGTTGTGCATTGAGAGAAATGTGCATTTGCATTGCAATGGATACAATAAAACTCGTTTGTGCACTGAAAAAAAAAGCTTTTACAATGCAATGCAATGCATACAATAAAACTCGTTTTGCACTGAAGAGAAAAGTGCTTTTGCATTGCAATGCATACAATAAAACTCTTTTGTGCAATGAATAGAAAAGTGCTTTTGCAATGCAATGCATACAATAAAAACTTGTTTGTGCACTGAATAGAAAAGTGCTTTTACATTGCAATGCATAAAATAAAACAGTTGTGCAATGGAGAAATGTGCTTTTGCATTGCAATGCATACAATAAAACTCGTTTGTGCACTGAAAGAGAAAAGTGCTTTTACATGCAATGCAATGCATACAATAAAACTCGTTGTGTGCACTGAATGAGAAAGTGTGCTTTTACAATGCAATGCATACAATAAAAACTTGTTTGTGCACTGAATAGAAAAGTGCTTTTACACTGCAATGCATAAAATAAAACCGTTGTGCATTGAGAGAAATGCACATTGCAATGCATAAATAAAACTCGTTTGTGCACTGAATTGCATTGCAATGCATAAATAAAAAAACTGTTGTTTTACATGCAATGAATAAAAAACCGTTTGTGCATTGCATGCATTTGCATTGCAATGCATACAATAAAACTCGTTTGTGCACTGAGAAAAAGTGCTTTTACAATGCAATGCAATGCATACAATAAAAACTCGTTTTGCAACTGAAGAGAAAAGTGCTTCTGCATTGCAATGTATACAATAAAACTCCTTTGTGCACTGAATAGAAAAGTGCTTTTGCAATGCAATGCATACAATAAAAACTTGTTTGTGCACTGAATAGAAAAGTGCTTTTACACTGCAGTGCATAAAATAAAACCGTTGTGCATTGAGAGAAATGTGCGTTTGCATTGCAATGCATACAATAAAACTCGTTTGTGCATTGAAGAGAAAAATGTTTACATTGCAATGCATACAATAAAACTGCATGCAAATGCACTCGTTGTGCAATGAGAAGAAAGTGCTTTTGCATTGCAATGCATACAATAAAACTTGTTTGTGCACTGAATAGAAAAGTGCTTTTACACTGCAATGCATAAAAATAAAACCGTTGTGCAATGAGAGAAATGTGCATTTGCATTGCAATGCATACAATAAAACTCGTTTGTGCAATGAATAGAAAAGTGCTTTTACACTGCATGCATACAAAAAAAAACTCGTTTGTGCACTGAATAGAAAAGTGCTTTTACAATGCAATGCAATGCATACAATAAAACTCGTTTGTGCACTGAATAGAAAAGTGCTTTTGCAATGCAATGCATACAATAAAACTCGTTTGTGCACTGAATAGAAAAGTGCTTTTACATTGCAATGCATTTTTGCATTGCAATGCATACAATAAAACTCGCAAAAAAGTGCTTTTACAATGCAATGCAATAAAAAAACTCCTTTTGTGCACTGAATAGAAATGTGCTTTTGCAATGCAATGCATACAATAAAAACTTGTTTGTGCAATGAATAGAAAAGTGCTTTTACACTGCAATGCATAAAATAAAACCGTTGTGCATTGAGAGAAATGTGTATTTGCATTGCAATTCATACAATAAAACTCGTTTGTGCATTAAAGAGATGTGCTTTTACATTGCAATGCATACAATAAAACTCTTTTGTGCACTGAATAGAAAAGTGCTTTTGCAATGCAATGCATACAATAAAAACTTGTTTGTGCACTGAATAGAAAAGTGCTTTTACACTGCAGTGCATAAAATAAAACCGTTGTGCAATGAGAGATAAGTGCGTTTGCATTGCAATGCATACAATAAAACTCGTTTGTGCACTGAATAGAAAAGTGCTTTTACATTGCAATGCATAAAATAAAACCGTTGTGCATTGAGAGAAATGTGCATTTGCATTGCAATGGATACAATAAAACTCGTTTGTGCACTGAGAAAAAGTGCTTTTACAATGCAATATGCAATGCATACAATAAAACTCGTTGTTGCACTGAAGAGAAAAGTGCTTCTGCGTTGCAATGTATACAATAAAACTCGTTTGTGCACTGAATAGAAATGTGCTTTTGCAATGCAATGCATACAATAAAAACTTGTTTGTGCACTGAATAGAAAAGTGCTTTTACACTGCAATGCATAAAATAAAACCGTTGTGCAATGAGAGATAAGTGCGTTTGCATTGCAATGCATACAATAAAAAACTCGTTTGTGCATTAAAGAGATGTGCTTTTACATTGCAATGCATACAATAAAACTCTTTGTGCACTGAATGCTTTTGCATTGCAATGCATACAATAAAACTCGTTGTGCACTGAATAGAAAAGAGTGCTTTTTTGCAATGCAATGCATACAATAAAAAACTTGTTTGTGCACTGAATAGAAAAGTGCTTTTACATTGCAATGCATAAAATAAAACCGTTTGTGCAATGAGAGAAAAGTGCTTTTGCATTGCAATGCATACAATAAAACTCGTTTGTGCACTGAAGAGAAAAGTGCTTTTAATGCAATGCAATGCATACAATAAAACTCGTTGTGCACTGAAGAGAAAAGTGCTTTTGCATTGCAATGTATACAATAAAACTCGTTTGTGCTCTGAATAGAAATGTGCTTTTGCAATGCAATGCATGCATACAATAAAAACTTGTTTGTGCACTGAATAGAAAAGTGCTTTTACACTGCAATGCATAAAATAAAACCGTTGTGCAATGAGAGATTGTGCATTGAATGATAAATGTGCATTTGCATTGCAATGCATACAATAAAACTCGTTGTGCACTGAATAGAAAAGTGCTTTTACATGCAATGCATACAATAAAACTCGTTTGTGCACTGAATAGAAAGATGTGCTTTTACATTGCAATGCATACAATAAAACTCGTTTGTGCAATGAAAAAAAGTGCTTTTGCATTGCAATGCATACAATAAAACTTGTTTGTGCACTGAATAGCTTTTTTACATTGCAATGCAAATGCATAAATAAAACTCGTTGTGCAATGAATAGAAAAGTGCTTTTGCATTGCAATGCATACAATAAAACTCGTTTGTGCACTGAAAAAAAAGTGCTTTTTTTACAATGCAATGCAATGCATACAATAAAACTCGTTTGCACTGCATGAGAGAATAGAAAAGTGCTTTTGCATTGCAATGCATACAATAAAACTTGTTTGTGCACTGAATAGAAAAGTGCTTTTACAAATGCAAAAAAAAAACTTGTGCAATGAATAGAAAGTTTTGCATTGCAATGATACAATAAAAAAACTCGTTTGTGCACTGAATAGAAAAGTGCTTTTACATTGCAATGCATAAAATAAAACCGTTTGTGCATTGAGAGAAAAAAGCTTTTGCATTGCAATGCATACAATAAAACTCGTTTGTGCACTGAAAAAAAGTGCTTTTACAATGCAATGCAATGCATACAATAAAACTCGTTTGTGCACTGAAGAGAAAAGTGCTTCTGCATTGCAATGTATACAATAAAACTCGTTTGTGCACTGAATAGAAATGTGCTTTTGCAATGCAATGCATACAATAAAACTTGTTTGTGCACTGAATAGAAAAGTGCTTTTACACTGCAATGCATAAAATAAAACACATTGTGCAAGAGATAATGTGCTTTGCATTGCAATGCATACAATAAAACTCGTTTGTGCATTGAGAAAAATGTGCTTTTGCATGCAATGCAATGCATACAATAAAACTCGTTGTGCACTGAATAGAAAAGTGTGCTTTACATTGCAATGCATACAATAAAAAACTCGTTTGTGCACTGAATAGAAAAGTGCTTTTACAATGCAATGCATACAATAAAAAACTCGTTTGTGCACTGAATAGAAAAGTGCTTTTACACTGCAATGCATAAAATAAAACCGTTGTGCATTGCAAGAAAAGTGCTTTTGCATTGCAATGCATACAATAAAACTCGTTTGTGCACTGAATAGAAAAGTGCTTTTGCAATGCAATGCATACAATAAAAACTTGTTTGTGCACTGAATAGAAAAGTGCTTTTACATTGCAATGCATAAAATAAAACCGTTGTGCAATTGAGAGAAAATGTGCATTTGCATTGCAATGCATACAATAAAACTCGTTTGTGCACTGAGAAAAAGTGCTTTTACAATGCAATGCAATGCATACAATAAAACTCGTTGTTGCACTGAAGAGAAAAGTGCTTCTGCGTTGCAATGTATACAATAAAACTCCTTTGTGCACTGAATAGAAATGTGCTTTTGCAATGCAATGCATACAATAAAAACTTGTTTGTGCAATGAATAGAAAAGTGCTTTTACACTGCAATGCATAAAATAAAACCGTTGTGCAATGAGAGATAAGTGCGTTTGCATTGCAATGCATACAATAAAACTCGTTTGTGCATTAAAGAGATGTGCTTTTACATTGCAATGCATACAATAAAACTCTTTTGTGCACTGAATAGAAAAGTGCTTTTGCAATGCAATGCATACAATAAAACCGTTGTGCAATGAGAGATAAGTGCGTTTGCATTGCAATGCATACAATGAAAACTCGTTTGTGCACTAGAAAAGTGCTTTTTACACTGCAATGCATAAAATAAAACCGTTGTGCATTGAGAGAAATGTGTATTTGCATTGCAATGCATACAATAAAACTCGTTTGTGCACTGAATAGAAAAGTGCTTTTGCAATGCAATGCATACAATAAAACTCGTTTGTGCACTGAATAGAAAAGTGCTTTTGCATTGCAATGCATACAATAAAACTCGTTTGTGCACTGAATAGAAAAGTGCTTTTGCAATGCAATGCATACAATAAAAAAAACTTGTTTGTGCACTGAATAGAAAAGTGCTTTTACACTGCAATGCATAAAATAAAAACCGTTGTGCAATGAATAGAAAAAGTGCTGTGCAAAAATGCATGCAATAAAACAATAAAACTTTTGTGCACTGAATAGAAAAGTGCTTTTACATTGCAATGCATACAATAAAACTCGATTGTGCACTGAATAGAAATGTGCTTTTGCAATGCAATGCATACAATAAAAAAACTCGTTTGTGCATGCATTATGTGCTTTTACATTGAATGAAAATAAAACTTTTTGTGCATTGCAATGCAATGCAATACAATAAAAACTTGTTTGTGCACTGAATAGAAAAGTGCTTTTACATGCAATGCATAAAAATAAAACCGTTGTGCAATGAAGATAAGTGCGCTTTGCATTGCAATGCATACAATAAAAAACTTGTTTGTGCACTGAATAGAAAAGTGCTTTTACATTGCAATGCATAAAATAAAACCGTTGTGCATTGAGAGAAATGTGCGTTTGCATTGCAATGCATACAATAAAACTCGTTTGTGCACTGAGAAAAAGTGCTTTTACAATGCAATGCAATGCATACAATAAAACTCGTTGTTGCACTGAAGAGAAAAGTGCTTCTGCGTTGCAATGTATACAATAAAACTCGTTTGTGCTCTGAATAGAAATGTGCTTTTGCAATGCAATGCATACAATAAAAACTTGTTTGTGCACTGAATAGAAAAGTGTTTTTTACACTGCAATGCATAAAATAAAACCATTGTGCAATGAGAGAAAATGCGTTTGCATTGCAATGCATACAATAAAACTCGTTTGTGCATTGAGAGAAAAGTGCTTTTACACATTGCAATGCATACAATAAAACTCGTTTGTGCACTGAATAGAAAAGTGCTTTTGCATTGCAATGCATACAATAAAACTCTTTGTGCACTGAATAGAAATGTGCTTTTGCAATGCAATGCAAATGCAATGCAAAAAAAACTTTTGTGCACTGAATAGAAAAGTGCTTTTACATTGCAATGCATACAATAAAACCGTTTGTGCAAATAGAAAAGTGCTTTTGCATTGCAATGCATACAATAAAACTTTTTGTGCACTGAATAGAAAAGTGCTTTTACATGCATGCATAAAATAAAACCGTTGTGCATTGAGAGAAATGTGCATTTGCATTGCAATGGATACAATAAAACTCGTTTGTGCACTGAGAAAAAGTGCTTTTACATGCAATATGCAATGCATACAATAAAACTCGTTGTTGCACTGAAGAGAAAAGTGCTTCTGCGTTGCAATGTATACAATAAAACTCCTTTGTGCTCTGAATAGAAATGTGCTTTTGCAATGCAATGCATACAATAAAAACTTGTTTGTGCAATGAATAGAAAAGTGCTTTTACACTGCAATGCATAAAATAAAACCGTTGTGCATTGAGAGAAATGTGTATTTGCATTGCAATGCAATTCATACAATAAAACTCGTTTGTGCATTAAAGAGATGTGCTTTTACATTGCAATGCATACAATAAAACTCTTTTGTGCACTGAATAGAAAAGTGCTTTTACACTGCAGTGCATAAAATAAAACCGTTGTGCAATGAGAGATAAGTGCGTTTGCATTGCAATGCATACAATAAAACTCGTTTGTGCACTGAATAGAAAAGTGCTTTTACACTGCAGTGCATAAAATAAAACCGTTGTGCATTGAGAGAAATGTGCATTTGCATTGCAATGGATACAATAAAACTCGTTTGTGCACTGAGAAAAAGTGCTTTTACAATGCAATATGCAATGCATACAATAAAACTCGTTGTTGCACTGAAGAGAAAAGTGCTTCTGCGTTGCAATGTATACAATAAAACTCGTTTGTGCACTGAAAAAAAGTGCTTTTGCAATGCAATGCATACAATAAAAACTTGTTTGTGCACTGAATAGAAAAGTGCTTTTACATTGCAATGCATAAAAAAAAACGTTGTGCAATGAGAGATAATTGCGTTTGCATTGCAATGCATACAATAAAACTCGTTTGTGCACTGAGAAAAAGTGCTTTTACAATGCAATGCAATGCATACAATAAAACTCGTTGTTGCACTGAAGAGAAAAGTGCTTCTGCTTTGCAATGTATACAATAAAACTCCTTTGTGCTCTGAATAGAAATGTGCTTTTGCAATGCAATGCATACAATAAAAACTTGTTTGTGCAATGAATAGAAAAGTGCTTTTACACTGCAATGCATAAAATAAAACCGTTGTGCATTGAGAGAAATGTGTATTTGCATTGCAATTCATACAATAAAACTCGTTTGTGCATTAAAGAGATGTGCTTTTACATTGCAATGCATACAATAAAACTCTTTTGTGCACTGAATAGAAAAGTGCTTTTGCAATGCAATGCATACAATAAAAAAACTTGTTTGTGCACTGAATAGAAAAGTGCTTTTACACTGCAGTGCATAAAATAAAACCGTTGTGCAATGAGAGATAAGTGCGTTTGCATTGCAATGCATACAATAAAACTCGTTTGTGCACTGAATAGAAAAGTGCTTTTACATTGCAATGCATAAAATAAAACCGTTGTGCATTGAGAGAAATGTGCATTTGCATTGCAATGGATACAATAAAACTCGTTTGTGCACTGAGAAAAAGTGCTTTTACATGCAATATGCAATGCATACAATAAAACTCGTTGTTGCACTGAAGAGAAAAGTGCTTCTGCGTTGCAATGTATACAATAAAACTCGTTTGTGCTCTGAATAGAAATGTGCTTTTGCAATGCAATGCATACAATAAAAACTTGTTTGTGCACTGAGAAAAAGTGCTTTTACAATGCAATATGCAATGCATACAATAAAACTCGTTGTTGCACTGAAGAGAAAAGTGCTTCTGCGTTGCAATGTATACAATAAAACTCGTTTGTGCACTGAATAGAAAAATGCTTTTGCAATGCAATGCATACAATAAAAACTTGTTTGTGCACTGAATAGAAAAGTGCTTTTACACTGCAATGCATAAAATAAAACCATTGTGCAATGAGAGATAAGTGCGTTTGCATTGCAATGCATACAATAAAACTCGTTTGTGCATTGAATTAGATGTGCTTTTACATTGCAATGCATACAATAAAACTCGATTGTGCACTGAATAGAAATGTGCTTTTGCAATGCAATGCATACAATAAAACCGATGTACAATGAGAGATAAGTGCGTTTACAATGAGAGATAAATGCATGCACAATAAAACTCGTTTGTGCATTAAAGAGATGTGCTTTTACATTGCAATGCATACAATAAAACTCTTTTGTGCACTGAATAGAAAAGTGCTTTTGCAATGCAATGCATACAATAAAACTCTTTTGTGCACTGAATAGAAAAGTGCTTTTACATTGCAATGCATAAAAAAAAACCGTTGTGCAATGAGAGATAATTGCGTTTGCATTGCAATGCATACAATAAAACTCGTTTGTGCACTGAGAAAAAGTGCTTTTACAATGCAATGCAATGCATACAATAAAACTCGTTGTTGCACTGAAGAGAAAAGTGCTTCTGCGTTGCAATGTATACAATAAAACTCCTTTGTGCTCTGAATAGAAATGTGCTTTTGCAATGCAATGCATACAATAAAAACTTGTTTGTGCAATGAATAGAAAAGTGCTTTTACACTGCAATGCATAAAATAAAACCGTTGTGCATTGAGAGAAATGTGTATTTGCATTGCAATTCATACAATAAAACTCGTTTGTGCATTAAAGAGATGTGCTTTTACATTGCAATGCATACAATAAAACTCTTTTGTGCACTGAATAGAAAAGTGCTTTTGCAATGCAATGCATACAATAAAACTTGTTTGTGCACTGAATAGAAAAGTGCTTTTACACTGCAGTGCATAAAATAAAACCGTTGTGCAATGAGAGATAAGTGCGTTTGCATTGCAATGCATACAATAAAACTCGTTTGTGCACTGAATAGAAAAGTGCTTTTACATTGCAATGCATAAAATAAAACCGTTGTGCATTGAGAGAAATGTGCATTTGCATTGCAATGGATACAATAAAACTCGTTTGTGCACTGAGAAAAAGTGCTTTTACATGCAATATGCAATGCATACAATAAAACTCGTTGTTGCACTGAAGAGAAAAGTGCTTCTGCGTTGCAATGTATACAATAAAACTCGTTTGTGCTCTGAATAGAAATGTGCTTTTGCAATGCAATGCATACAATAAAAACTTGTTTGTGCACTGAATAGAAAAGTGCTTTTACATTGCAATGCATAAAAAAAAACCGTTGTGCAATGAGAGATAATTGCGTTTGCATTGCAATGCATACAATAAAACTCGTTTGTGCACTGAGAAAAAGTGCTTTTACAATGCAATGCAATGCATACAATAAAACTCGTTTTGTGCACTGAAGAGAAAAGCTTTTACATTGCAATGCATACAATAAAACTCCTTTGTGCACTGAATAGAAATGTGCTTTTGCAATGCAATGCATACAATAAAAACTTGTTTGTGCAATGAATAGAAAAGTGCTTTTACACTGCAATGCATAAAATAAAACCGTTGTGCATTGAGAGAAATGTGTATTTGCATTGCAATTCATACAATAAAACTCGTTTGTGCACTGAATAGAAAAGTGCTTTTGCAATGCAATGCATACAATAAAAACTTGTTTGTGCACTGAATAGAAAAGTGCTTTTACACTGCAGTGCATAAAATAAAACCGTTGTGCATTGAGAGAAATGTGCATTTGCATTGCAATGGATACAATAAAACTCGTTTGTGCACTGAGAAAAAGTGCTTTTACATGCAATATGCAATGCATACAATAAAACTCGTTGTTGCACTGAAGAGAAAAGTGCTTCTGCGTTGCAATGTATACAATAAAACTCCTTTGTGCTCTGAATAGAAATGTGCTTTTGCAATGCAATGCATACAATAAAAACTTGTTTGTGCAATGAATAGAAAAGTGCTTTTACACTGCAATGCATAAAATAAAACCGTTGTGCATTGAGAGAAATGTGTATTTGCATTGCAATTCATACAATAAAACTCGTTTGTGCATTAAAGAGATGTGCTTTTACATTGCAATGCATACAATAAAACTCTTTTGTGCACTGAATAGAAAAGTGCTTTTACACTGCAGTGCATAAAATAAAACCGTTGTGCAATGAGAGATAAGTGCGTTTGCATTGCAATGCATACAATAAAACTCGTTTGTGCACTGAATAGAAAAGTGCTTTTACACTGCAGTGCATAAAATAAAACCGTTGTGCATTGAGAGAAATGTGCATTTGCATTGCAATGGATACAATAAAACTCGTTTGTGCACTGAGAAAAAGTGCTTTTACAATGCAATATGCAATGCATACAATAAAACTCGTTGTTGCACTGAAGAGAAAAGTGCTTCTGCGTTGCAATGTATACAATAAAACTCGTTTGTGCTCTGAATAGAAATGTGCTTTTGCAATGCAATGCATACAATAAAAACTTGTTTGTGCACTGAATAGAAAAGTGCTTTTACATTGCAATGCATAAAAAAAAACCGTTGTGCAATGAGAGATAATTGCGTTTGCATTGCAATGCATACAATAAAACTCGTTTGTGCACTGAGAAAAAGTGCTTTTTTACAATGCAATGCAATGCATAAATAAAACTCGTTGTTGCACTGAAGAGAAAAGTGCTTCTGCGTTGCAATGTATACAATAAAACTCCTTTGTGCTCTGAATAGAAATGTGCTTTTGCAATGCAATGCATACAATAAAACTCGTTTGTGCAATGAATAGAAAAGTGCTTTTACACTGCAATGCATAAAATAAAACCGTTGTGCATTGAGAGAAATGTGTATTTGCATTGCAATTCATACAATAAAACTCGTTTGTTGCATTAAAGAGATGTGCTTTTACATTGCAATGCATACAATAAAACTCTTTTTGTGCACTGAATAGAAAAGTGCTTTTGCAATGCAATGCATACAATAAAAAAACTTGTTTGTGCACTGAATAGAAAAGTGCTTTTACACTGCAGTGCATAAAATAAAACCGTTGTGCAATGAGAGATAAGTGCTTTTGCATTGCAATGCATACAATAAAACTCGTTTGTGCACTGAATAGAAAAGTGCTTTTACATTGCAATGCATAAAATAAAACCGTTGTGCATTGAGAGAAATGTGCATTTGCATTGCAATGGATACAATAAAACTCGTTTGTGCACTGAGAAAAAGTGCTTTTACAATGCAATGCAATGCATACAATAAAACTCGTGTTGCACTGAAGAGAAAAGTGCTTTTGCATTGCAATGTATACAATAAAACTCGTTTGTGCATTGAATAGAAATGTGCTTTTGCAATGCAATGCATACAATAAAAACTTGTTTGTGCACTGAATAGAAAAGTGCTTTTACATTGCAATGCATACAATAAAACTCTTTTGTGCACTGAATAGAAAAGTGCTTTTGCATTGCAATGCATACAATAAAAAACTCGTTGTGCAATGAATAGAAAAGTGCAATTGCAATGCATACAATAAAACTTGTTTGTGCACTGAATAGAAAAGTGCTTTTTACATTGCAATGCATACAATAAAAAAAAAGTGCTTTTTTGCAATGCATACAAATAAAACTTGTTTGTGCACTGAATAGAAAAGTGCTTTTACATTGCAATGCATAAAATAAAACCGTTGTGCAATGAGAGATAAGTGCGTTTGCATTGCAATGCATACAATAAAACTCGTTTGTGCATTAAAGAGATGTGCTTTTACAATGCAATGCAATGCATACAATAAAACTCGTTGTTGCACTGAAGAGAAAAGTGCTTCTGCATTGCAATGTATACAATAAAACTCCTTTGTGCTCTGAATAGAAATGTGCTTTTGCAATGCAATGCATACAATAAAAACTTGTTTGTGCAATGAATAGAAAAGTGCTTTTACACTGCAATGCATAAAATAAAACCGTTGTGCATTGAGAGAAATGTGTATTTGCATTGCAATGCATACAATAAAAAACTCGTTTGTGCATTAAAGAGATGTGCTTTTACATTGCAATGCATACAATAAAACTCTTTTGTGCACTGAATAGAAAAGTGCTTTTGCAATGCAATGCATACAATAAAAACTTGTTTGTGCACTGAATAGAAAAGTGCTTTTACACTGCAATGCATAAAATAAAACCGTTGTGCAATGAGAGATAAGTGCGTTTGCATTGCAATGCATACAATAAAACTCGTTTGTGCACTGAATAGAAAAGTGCTTTTTTATTGCAATGCATAAAATAAAACCGTTGTGCATGAGAGAAAAATGCATTTGCATTGCAATGCATACAATAAAACTCGTTTGTGCACTGAGAAAAAAGTGCTTTTACAATGCAATATGCAATGCATACAATAAAACTCGTTGTTGCACTGAAGAGAAAAGTGCTTCTGCAATGCAATGTATACAATAAAACTCGTTTGTGCACTGAATAGAAATGTGCTTTTGCAATGCAATGCATACAATAAAAACTTGTTTGTGCACTGAATAGAAAAGTGCTTTTACACTGCAATGCATAAAATAAAAAACCGTTGTGCAATGAGAGAAAAGTGCTTTGCATTGCAATGCATACAATAAAACTCGTTTGTGCATTGAAAGAAGTGCTTTTACATTGCAATGCAATGCATACAATAAAACTCGTTGTGCACTGAATAGAAAAGTGCTTTTGCATTGCAATGCATACAATAAAACTCTTTGCAATGCAATGCATAATGTGATAAAATAAAACTCTTTGTGCATTGAAGAGATGTGCTTTTGCAATGCAATGCATACAATAAAAACTTGTTTGTGCACTGAATAGAAAAGTGCTTTTACACTGCAATGCATAAAATAAAACCGTTGTGCAATGAGAGAAATGTGTGCTTTGCATTGCAATGCATACAATAAAACTCGTTTGTGCATTGAAGAAATGTGCTTTTACATTGCAATGCATACAATAAAACTCGTTTGTGCACTGAATAGAAAAGTGCTTTTGCATTGCAATGCATACAATAAAACTCGTTTGTGCACTGAAGAAAAATGTTTTGTGCAATGAATAAAAAACTGAATGAAAAGTGCTTTTACACTGCAATGCATAAAATAAAACGTTTGTGCATGAAGAGAAATGTGCTTTTGCATTGCAATGCATACAATAAAACTCGTTTGTGCACTGAATAGAAAAGTGCTTTTACAATGCAATGCAATGCATAAATAAAACTCGTTGTTGCACTGAAGAGAAAAGTGCTTCTGCATTGCAATGCATACAATAAAACTCGTTTGTGCACTGAATAGAAATGTGCTTTTGCAATGCAATGCATACAATAAAAAACTCGTTTGTGCACTGAATAGAAAAGTGCTTTTACATTGCAATGCATAAAAAAAACCGTTGTGCAATGAGAGATAATTGCGTTTGCATTGCAATGCATACAATAAAACTCGTTTGTGCACTGAGAAAAAGTGCTTTTACAATGCAATGCAATGCATACAATAAAACTCGTTGTTGCACTGAAGAGAAAAGTGCTTTTGCACTGCAATGCATACAATAAAACTCCTTTGTGCACTGAATAGAAATGTGCTTTTGCAATGCAATGCATACAATAAAAACTTGTTTGTGCAATGAATAGAAAAGTGCTTTTACACTGCAATGCATAAAATAAAACCGTTGTGCATTGAGAGAAATGTGTATTTGCATTGCAATTCATACAATAAAACTCGTGTGCATTAAAGAGATGTGCTTTTACATTGCAATGCATACAATAAAACTCTTTTGTGCACTGAATAGAAAAGTGCTTTTGCAATGCAATGCATACAATAAAAACTTGTTTGTGCACTGAATAGAAAAGTGCTTTTACACTGCAGTGCATAAAATAAAACCGTTGTGCAATGAGAGATAAGTGCGTTTGCATTGCAATGCATACAATAAAACTCGTTTGTGCACTGAATAGAAAAGTGCTTTTACATTGCAATGCATAAAATAAAACCGTTGTGCATTGAGAGAAATGTGCATTTGCATTGCAATGGATACAATAAAACTCGTTTGTGCACTGAGAAAAAGTGCTTTTACATGCAATATGCAATGCATACAATAAAACTCGTTGTTGCACTGAAGAGAAAAGTGCTTTTGCATTGCAATGTATACAATAAAACTCGTTTGTGCATAAAAATGTGCTTTTGCAATGCAATGCATACAATAAAAACTTGTTTGTGCACGATGAAAAAGAAAAGTGCTTTTACAATGCAATGCATAAAATAAAACTCGTTGTGCAATGAATAGAAAAGTGCTTTGCATTGCAATGCATACAATAAAACTCGTTTGTGCACTGAATAGAAAAGTGCTTTTACATTGCCATGCATACAATAAAAAAACTGTTTGTGCACTGAATAGAAAAGTGCTTTTACATTGCAATGCATAAAATAAAACTCTTGTGCATGTGCAAAATGCATGTTTGTGCACTTAGAAAAGTGCACATTGCAATGCATAAAATAAAACTCGTTTGTGCACTGAGAGAAAAAGTGCTTTTACACTTTGCAATGCATGCAATGCAAAATAAAACTCGTTTGTGCACTGAGAAAAAGTGCTTTTACAATGCAATGCAATGCATACAATAAAACTCCTTTGTGCACTGAATAGAAATGTGCTTTTGCAATGCAATGCATACAATAAAAACTTGTTTGTGCAATGAATAGAAAAGTGCTTTTACACTGCAATGCATAAAATAAAACCGTTGTGCATTGAGAGAAATGTGTATTTGCATTGCAATTCATACAATAAAACTCGTTTGTGCATTAAAGAGATGTGCTTTTACATTGCAATGCATACAATAAAACTCTTTTGTGCACTGAATAGAAAAGTGCTTTTGCAATGCAATGCATACAATAAAAACTTGTTTGTGCACTGAATAGAAAGTGCTTTTTTACTGCAGTGCATAAAATAAAACCGTTGTGCAATGAGAGAAAAAGTGCGTTTTGCATTGCAATGCATACAATAAAACTCGTTTGTGCACTGAATAGAAAAGTGCTTTTACATTGCAATGCATAAAATAAAACCGTTGTGCATTGAGAGAAATGTGCATTTGCATTGCAATGGATACAATAAAACTCGTTTGTGCACTGAGAAAAAGTGCTTTTACAATGCAATATGCAATGCATACAATAAAACTCGTTGTTGCACTGAAGAGAAAAGTGCTTCTGCGTTGCAATGTATACAATAAAACTCCTTTGTGCTCTGAATAGAAATGTGCTTTTGCAATGCAATGCATACAATAAAAACTTGTTTGTGCACTGAATAGAAAAGTGCTTTTACACTGCAATGCATAAAATAAAACCGTTGTGCAATGAGAGAAAAGTGCTTCTGCATTGCAATGCATACAATAAAACTCGTTTGTGCATTAAAGAGATGTGCTTTTACATTGCAATGCATACAATAAAACTCGTTTGTGCACTGAATAGAAAAGTGCTTTTGCAATGCAATGCATACAATAAAACCTTGTTGTGCACTGAAGAAAAGTGCTTTTGCAAATGCATATAATTGCAAAATACAATAAAACTCGTTGTGCACTGAATAGAAAAGTGCTTTTGCAATGCAATGCATACAATAAAAACTTGTTTGTGCACTGAATAGAAAAGTGCTTTTACATTGCAATGCATAAAAAAAAACCGTTGTGCAATGAGAGATAAGTGCGTTTGCATTGCAATGCATACAATAAAACTCGTTTGTGCACTGAATAGAAAAGTGCTTTTACATTGCAATGCATGCATAAAAAAACTCGTTTGTGCACTGAATAGAAATGCTTTTACATTGCAATGCAATGCATGAAATGCAATGCATACAATAAAACTTTTGTTTGTGCACATGAATGAATGATAAGTGCTTTGCACTGATGCAATGCATGCATATAATAAAACTCGTTTGTGCATTGAAAGAGATGTGCTTTTACATTGCAATGCATACAATAAAACTCTTTTGTGCACTGAATAGAAAAGTGCTTTTGCAATGCAATGCATACAATAAAACTTTGTTTGTGCACTGAATAGAAAAGTGCTTTTACATTGCAATGCATAAAATAAAACCGTTGTGCAATGAGAGAAATGCGTTTGCATTGCAATGCATACAATAAAACTCGTTTGTGCACTGAATAGAAAGTGTGCTTTTGCAATGCAATGCATACAATAAAACTCGTTTGTGCACTGAATAGAAAAGTGCTTTTGCATTGCAATGCATACAATAAAACTCGTTTGTGCACTGAATAGAAATGTGCTTTTGCAATGCAATGCATACAATAAAACTTGTTTGTGCACTGAATAGAAAAGTGCTTTTACACAATGCAATGCATAAATAAAATAAAACTGAGAAAAATGCTTTTGCACTGCAATGCAATGCATAAATAAAACTCGTTTGTGCAACTGAATAGAAATGTGCTTTTGCATTGCAATGCATACAATAAAACTCTTTTGTGCACTGAATAGAAAAGTGCTTTTGCAATGCAATGCATACAATAAAAAACTTGTTTGTGCACTGAATAGAAAAGTGCTTTTACACTGCAATGCATAAAATAAAACCGTTGTGCATTGAGAGAAATGTGTATTTGCATTGCAATTCATACAATAAAACTCGTTTGTGCACTGAATAGAAAAGTGCTTTTGCAATGCAATGCATACAATAAAAACTTGTTTGTGCACTGAATAGAAAAGTGCTTTTACATTGCAATGCATAAAATAAAACCGTTGTGCATTGAGAGAAATGTGCATTTGCATTGCAATGGATACAATAAAACTCGTTTGTGCACTGAGAAAAAGTGCTTTTACAATGCAATGCAATGCATACAATAAAACTCGTTGTTGCACTGAAGAGAAAAGTGCTTCTGCGTTGCAATGTATACAATAAAACTCCTTTGTGCTCTGAATAGAAATGTGCTTTTGCAATGCAATGCATACAATAAAAACTTGTTTGTGCAATGAATAGAAAAGTGCTTTTACACTGCAATGCATAAAATAAAACCGTTGTGCATTGAGAGAAATGTGTATTTGCATTGCAATTCATACAATAAAACTCGTTTGTGCATTAAAGAGATGTGCTTTTACATTGCAATGCATACAATAAAACTCTTTTGTGCACTGAATAGAAAAGTGCTTTTGCAATGCAATGCATACAATAAAAACTTGTTTGTGCACTGAATAGAAAAGTGCTTTTACACTGCAGTGCATAAAATAAAACCGTTGTGCAATGAGAGATAAGTGCGTTTGCATTGCAATGCATACAATAAAACTCGTTTGTGCACTGAATAGAAAAGTGCTTTTACATTGCAATGCATAAAAAAAAACGTTGTGCAATGAGAGAAATGTGCATTTGCATTGCAATGGATACAATAAAACTCGTTTGTGCACTGAATAGAAAAGTGCTTTTACAATGCAATATGCAATGCATACAATAAAACTCGTTGTTGCACTGAAGAGAAAAGTGCTTTTGCATTGCAATGTATACAATAAAACTCGTTTGTGCTCTGAATAGAAATGTGCTTTTGCAATGCAATGCATACAATAAAACTCGATTGTGCACTGAATAGAAATGTGCTTTTTTTGCAATGCAATGCATACAATAAAAACTTGTTTGTGTGCAATGAATAGAAAATGCTTTTGCAATGCAATGCATACAATAAAAAACTCGTTTGTGCACTGAATAGAAAAGTGCTTTTACATTGCAATGCATAAATAAAACTCGTTTGTGCACTGAATAGAAAAGTGCTTTTACATTTGCATTGCAATGCATACAATAAAACTCGTTTGTGCACTGAATAGAAAAGTGCTTTTACATGCAATTGCAATGCATAAAAAAAACTTGTGCAATGAGAGAAAAGTGCTTTTACATTGCAATGCATACAATAAAACTCGTTTGTGCACTGAGAAAAAGTGCTTTTACAATGCAATGCAATGCATACAATAAAAACTCGTTTGTGCACTGAATAGAAAAGTGCTTTTGCATTGCAATGCATACAATAAAACTCCTTTTGTGCACTGAATAGAAATGTGCTTTTGCAATGCAATGCATACAATAAAACTCGTTTGTGCAATGAATAGAAAAGTGCTTTTACACTGCAATGCATAAAATAAAACCGTTGTGCATTGAGAGAAATGTGTATTTGCATTGCAATTCATACAATAAAACTCGTTTGTGCATTAAAGAGATGTGCTTTTACATTGCAATGCATACAATAAAACTCTTTTGTGCACTGAATAGAAAAGTGCTTTTGCAATGCAATGCATACAATAAAAACTTGTTTGTGCACTGAATAGAAAAGTGCTTTTACACTGCAATGCATAAAAAAAAAACCGTTGTGCAATGAGATAAGTGCGTTTGCATTGCAATGCATACAATAAAACTCGTTTGTGCACTGAATAGAAAAGTGCTTTTACATTGCAATGCATAAAATAAAACCGTTGTGCATTGAGAGAAATGTGCATTTGCATTGCAATGCATACAATAAAACTCGTTTGTGCACTGAGAAAAAGTGCTTTTACAATGCAATGCAATGCATACAATAAAACTCGTTGTTGCACTGAAGAGAAAAGTGCTTCTGCGTTGCAATGTATACAATAAAACTCCTTTGTGCTCTGAATAGAAATGTGCTTTTGCAATGCAATGCATACAATAAAAAACTTGTTTGTGCAATGAATAGAAAAGTGCTTTTACACTGCAATGCATAAAATAAACCCGTTGTGCATTGAGAGAAATGTGTATTTGCATTGCAATGCATACAATAAAACTCGTTTGTGCATTAAAGAGATGTGCTTTTATTTGCAATGCATACAATAAAACTCTTTTGTGCACTGAATAGAAAAGTGCTTTTGCAATGCAATGCATACAATAAAAACTTGTTTGTGCACTGAATAGAAAAGTGCTTTTACACTGCAATGCATAAAATAAAACCGTTGTGCAATGAGAGATAAGTGCGTTTGCATTGCAATGCATACAATAAAACTCGTTTGTGCACTGAATAGAAAAGTGCTTTTACATTGCAATGCATAAAATAAAACCGTTGTGCATTGAGAGAAATGTGCATTTGCATTGCAATGGATACAATAAAACTCGTTTGTGCACTGAGAAAAAGTGCTTTTACAATGCAATATGCAATGCATACAATAAAACTCGTTGTTGCACTGAAGAGAAAAGTGCTTCTGCGTTGCAATGTATACAATAAAACTCGTTTGTGCTCTGAATAGAAATGTGCTTTTGCAATGCAATGCATACAATAAAAACTTGTTTGTGCACTGAATAGAAAAGTGCTTTTACACTGCAATGCATAAAATAAAACCATTGTGCAATGAGAGATAAGTGCGTTTGCATTGCAATGCATACAATAAAACTCGTTTGTGCATTAAAGAGATGTGCTTTTACATTGCAATGCATACAATAAAACTCGATTGTGCACTGAATAGAAATGTGCTTTTGCAATGCAATGCATACAATAAAACCGATGTACAATTTTTGTGCAATTAAAGAAATGTGCTTTTACATTGCAATGCATACAATAAAACTCTTTTGTGCACTGAATAGAAAAGTGCTTTTGCAATGCAATGCATACAATAAAAACTTGTTTGTGCACTGAATAGAAAAGTGCTTTTACACTGCAATGCATAAAATAAAAAACTTGTTGTGCAATGAGAGAAAATGCTTTTTGCATTGCAATGCATACAATAAAACTCGTTTGTGCACTGAATAGAAAAGTGCTTTTACATTGCAATGCATAAAATAAAACTCGTTTGTGCATTGAATAGAAATGTGCTTTTACATTGCAATGCATACAATAAAACTCGTTTGTGCACTGAATAGAAAAGTGCTTTTACATGCAATATGCAATGCATACAATAAAACTCGTTTGTGCACTGAATAGAAAAGTGCTTTTGCATTGCAATGCATACAATAAAACTCGTTTGTGCACTGAATAGAAAAGTGCTGCTTTTGCAATGCAATGCATACAATAAAACTTGTTTGTGCACTGAATAGAAAAGTGCTTTTACAATGCAATGCATAGAATAAAATGCAATGCATACAATAAAACTCGTTTGTGCACTGAGAAAAGTGCTTTTACATTGCAATGCAATGCATACAAAAAACTCGTTTGTGCACTGAATAGAGAAAAGTGCTTTTGCATTGCAATGCATACAATAAAACTCGTTTGTGCACTGAATAGAAAAGTGCTTTTGCAATGCAATGCATACAATAAAAACTTGTTTGTGCACTGAATAGAAAAGTGCTTTTACACTGCAATGCATAAAATAAAACCGTTGTGCATTGAGAGAAATGTGTATTTGCATTGCAATTCATACAATAAAACTCGTTTGTGCACTGAATAGAAAAGTGCTTTTTTGCATTGCAATGCATACAATAAAAACTCGTTTGTGCACTGAATAGAAAAGTGCTTTTACACTGCAATGCATAAAATAAAACCGTTGTGCATTGAGAGAAATGTGCATTTGCATTGCAATGCATACAATAAAACTCGTTTGTGCACTGAGAAAAAGTGCTTTACACATGCAATATGCAATGCATACAATAAAACTCGTTGTTGCACTGAAGAGAAAAGTGCTTCTGCGTTGCAATGTATACAATAAAACTCCTTTGTGCACTGAATAGAAATGTGCTTTTGCAATGCAATGCATACAATAAAAAACTTGTTTGTGCACTGAATAGAAAAGTGCTTTTACACTGCAATGCATAAAATAAAACCGTTGTGCATTGAGAGAAAAAAGTGTTTTGCATTGCAATGCATACAATAAAACTCGTTTGTGCATTAAAGAGATGTGCTTTTACATTGCAATGCATACAATAAAACTCTTTTGTGCACTGAATAGAAAAGTGCTTTTACACTGCAGTGCATAAAATAAAACTCGTTGTGCAATGAGAATAAATGCTTTGCAATGCATACAATAAAAACTTGTTTGTGCACTGAATAGAAAAGTGCTTTTACACTGCAGTGCATAAAATAAAACCGTTGTGCATTGAGAGAAATGTGCATTTGCATTGCAATGGATACAATAAAACTCGTTTGTGCACTGAGAAAAGTGCTTTTACAATGCAATGCAATGCATACAATAAAACTCGTTGTTGCACTGAAGAGAAAAGTGCTTTTGCATTGCAATGCATACAATAAAACTCGTTTGTGCACTGAATAGAAATGTGCTTTTGCAATGCAATGCATACAATAAAAACTTGTTTGTGCACTGAATAGAAAAGTGCTTTTACATTGCAATGCATAAAAAAAAAACCGTTGTGCAATGAGAGATAATTGCGTTTGCATTGCAATGCATACAATAAAACTCGTTTGTGCACTGAGAAAAAGTGCTTTTACAATGCAATGCAATGCATACAATAAAACTCGTTGTTGCACTGAAGAGAAAAGTGCTTCTGCGTTGCAATGTATACAATAAAACTCCTTTGTGCTCTGAATAGAAATGTGCTTTTGCAATGCAATGCATACAATAAAACTTGTTTGTGCAATGAATAGAAAAGTGCTTTTACACTGCAATGCATAAAATAAAACCGTTGTGCATTGAGAGAAATGTGTATTTGCATTGCAATTCATACAATAAAACTCGTTTGTGCATTAAAGAGATGTGCTTTTACATTGCAATGCATACAATAAAACTCTTTTGTGCACTGAATAGAAAAGTGCTTTTGCAATGCAATGCATACAATAAAAACTTGTTTGTGCACTGAATAGAAAAGTGCTTTTACACTGCAGTGCATAAAATAAAACCGTTGTGCAATGAGAGATAAGTGCGTTTGCATTGCAATGCATACAATAAAACTCGTTTGTGCACTGAATAGAAAAGTGCTTTTACATTGCAATGCATAAAATAAAACCGTTGTGCATTGAGAGAAATGTGCATTTGCATTGCAATGGATACAATAAAACTCGTTTGTGCACTGAGAAAAAGTGCTTTTACAATGCAATGCAATGCATACAATAAAACTCGTTGTTGCACTGAAGAGAAAAGTGCTTCTGCGTTGCAATGTATACAATAAAACTCGTTTGTGCTCTGAATAGAAATGTGCTTTTGCAATGCAATGCATACAATAAAAACTTGTTTGTGCACTGAATAGAAAAGTGCTTTTACAATGCAATGCAATGCAATAAAAAAAAACTCGTTTGTGCACTGAGAAAAAGTGCTTTTGCATTGCAATGCATACAATAAAACTCTTTTGTGCACTGAATAGAAAAGTGCTTTTGCAATGCAATGCATACAATAAAAACTTGTTTGTGCACTGAATAGAAAAGTGCTTTTACACTGCAATGCATAAAATAAAACCATTGTGCAATGAGAGATAAGTGCGTTTGCATTGCAATGCATACAATAAAACTCGTTTGTGCATTAAAGAGATGTGCTTTTACATTGCAATGCATACAATAAAACTCGATTGTGCACTGAATAGAAATGTGCTTTTGCAATGCAATGCATACAATAAAACCGATGTACAATGAGAGATAAGTGCGTTTACAATGAGAGATAAATGCATGCACAATAAAACTCGTTTGTGCATTAAAGAGATGTGCTTTTACATTGCAATGCATACAATAAAACTCTTTTGTGCACTGAATAGAAAAGTGCTTTTGCAATGCAATGCATACAATAAAAACTTGTTTGTGCACTGAATAGAAAAGTGCTTTTACATTGCAATGCATAAAAAAAAAACCGTTGTGCAATGAGAGATAATTGCGTTTGCATTGCAATGCATACAATAAAACTCGTTTGTGCACTGAGAAAAAGTGCTTTTACAATGCAATGCAATGCATACAATAAAACTCGTTGTTGCACTGAAGAGAAAAGTGCTTCTGCGTTGCAATGTATACAATAAAACTCCTTTGTGCTCTGAATAGAAATGTGCTTTTGCAATGCAATGCATACAATAAAAACTTGTTTGTGCAATGAATAGAAAAGTGCTTTTACACTGCAATGCATAAAATAAAACCGTTGTGCATTGAGAGAAATGTGTATTTGCATTGCAATTCATACAATAAAACTCGTTTGTGCATTAAAGAGATGTGCTTTTACATTGCAATGCATACAATAAAACTCTTTTGTGCACTGAATAGAAAAGTGCTTTTGCAATGCAATGCATACAATAAAAACTTGTTTGTGCACTGAATAGAAAAGTGCTTTTACACTGCAGTGCATAAAATAAAACCGTTGTGCAATGAGAGATAAGTGCGTTTGCATTGCAATGCATACAATAAAACTCGTTTGTGCACTGAATAGAAAAGTGCTTTTACATTGCAATGCATAAAATAAAACCGTTGTGCATTGAGAGAAATGTGCATTTGCATTGCAATGGATACAATAAAACTCGTTTGTGCACTGAGAAAAAGTGCTTTTACAATGCAATGCAATGCATACAATAAAACTCGTTGTTGCACTGAAGAGAAAAGTGCTTCTGCGTTGCAATGTATACAATAAAACTCGTTTGTGCACTGAATAGAAATGTGCTTTTGCAATGCAATGCATACAATAAAAAAACTTGTTTGTGCACTGAATAGAAAAGTGCTTTTACACTGCAATGCATAAAAAAAAAACCGTTGTGCAATGAGAGAAAATGCATTTGCATTGCAATTCATACAATAAAACTCGTTTGTGCATTGAATAGAAAAGTGCTTTTACATTGCAATGCATACAATAAAAAACTCGTTTGTGCACTGAATAGAAAAGTGCTTTTACATGCAATGCATAAAATAAAACTCGTTTGTGCACTGAATAGAAAAGTGCTTTTGCATTGCAATGCATACAATAAAAAAACTTGTTTGTGCACTGAATAGAAAAGTGCTTTTACATGCAATGCATAAAATAAAACCGTTGTGCATTGAGAGAAATGTGCATTGCATTGCAATGCATAAAAACTCGCTTGTGCACTGAAAAAAAGTGCTTTTACAATGCAATGCATACAATAAAACTCGTTGTTGCACTGAATTAGAAAAGTGCTTTTACATTGCAATGCATACAATAAAACTCTTTTGTGCACTGAATAGAAATGTGCTTTTGCAATGCAATGCATACAATAAAAACTTGTTTGTGCACTGAATAGAAAAGTGCTTTTACATTGCAATGCATAAAAAAAAACCGTTGTGCAATGAGAGAAATGCGTTTGCATTGCAATGCATACAATAAAACTCGTTTGTGCACTGAGAAAAGTGCTTTTACAATGCAATGCAATGCATACAATAAAACTCGTTGTTGCACTGAAGAGAAAAGTGCTTTTACACTGCAATGCATACAATAAAACTCCTTTGTGCACTGAATAGAAATGTGCTTTTTTGCAATGCAATGCATACAATAAAAACTTGTTTGTGCAATGAATAGAAAAGTGCTTTTACACTGCAATGCATAAAATAAAAAACCGTTGTGCATTGAGAGAAATGTGCTTTGCATTGCAATGCATACAATAAAACTCGTTTGTGCATTAAAGAGATGTGCTTTTACATTGCAATGCATACAATAAAACTCTTTTTGTGCACTGAATAGAAAAGTGCTTTTGCAAGCAATGCATACAAATAAAACTTGTTTGTGCACTGAATAGAAAAGTGCTTTTACACTGCAGTGCATAAAATAAAACCGTTGTGCAATGAGAGATAAGTGCGTTTGCATTGCAATGCATACAATAAAACTCGTTTGCACAATGAAAAGAAAATGCATGCTTTTACATTGAGAAAATGTGCATTTGCATTGCAATGGATAAATAAAACTCGTTTGTGCACTGAGAGAAAAGTGCTTTTACATGCAATGCAATGCAATGCATACAATAAAACTCGTTTGTGCACTGAATAGAAAAGTGCTTTTTGCAATGCATACAATAAAACTATACTGAATAAAAAGTGCTTTTGCAATGCAATGCATACAATAAAACTTGTTTGTGCACTGAGAAAAAGTGCTTTTACAATGCAATGCAATGCATACAATAAAACTCGTTGTTGCACTGAAGAGAAAAGTGCTTCTTTCATTGCAATGTATACAATAAAACTCGTTTGTGCTCTGAATAGAAATGTGCTTTTGCAATGCAATGCATACAATAAAAACTTGTTTGTGCACTGAATAGAAAAGTGCTTTTACACTGCAATGCATAAAATAAAACCATTGTGCAATGAGAGAAAGTGCGTTTGCATTGCAATGCATATGCATATAAAAACTCTTTTGTGCATTAAAGAGATGTGCTTTTACATTGCAATGCATACAATAAAACTCGATTGTGCACTGAATAGAAATGTGCTTTTGCAATGCAATGCATACAATAAAACTCGATGTGCAATGAGAGATAAGTGCGTTTACAATGAGAGATAAATGCATGCACAATAAAACTCGTTTGTGCATTAAAGAGATGTGCTTTTACATTGCAATGCATACAATAAAACTCTTTTGTGCACTGAATAGAAAAGTGCTTTTGCAATGCAATGCATACAATAAAAACTTGTTTGTGCACTGAATAGAAAAGTGCTTTTACATTGCAATGCATAAAAAAAAACCGTGTGCAATGAGAGAAATGCGCTTTGCATTGCAATGCATACAATAAAACTCGTTTGTGCACTGAGAAAAAGTGCTTTTACAATGCAATGCAATGCATACAATAAAACTCCTTTGTGCACTGAATAGAAAAGTGCTTCTGCATTTGCAATGTATACAATAAAACTCCTTTTGTGCACTGAATAGAAAAATGTGCTTTTGCAATGCAATGCATACAATAAAAACTTGTTTGTGCAATGAATAGAAAAGTGCTTTTACACTGCAATGCATAAAATAAAACCGTTGTGCATTGAGAGAAATGTGTATTTGCATTGCAATTCATATAAATAAAACTCGTTTGTGCATTAAAGAGATGTGCTTTTACATTGCAATGCATACAATAAAACTCTTTTGTGCACTGAATAGAAAAGTGCTTTTGCAATGCAATGCATACAATAAAAACTTGTTTGTGCACTGAATAGAAAAGTGCTTTTACACTGCAGTGCATAAAAAAAAAAAAAAACCGTTGTGCAATGAGAGATAAGTGCGTTTGCATTGCAATGCATACAATAAAACTCGTTTGTGCACTGAATAGAAAAGTGCTTTTACATTGCAATGCATAAAAAAAAAAACCGTTGTGCATTGAGAGAAATGTGCATTTGCATTGCAATGGATACAATAAAACTCGTTTGTGCACTGAGAAAAAGTGCTTTTACATGCAATGCAATGCATACAATAAAACTCGTTGTTGCACTGAAGAGAAAAGTGCTTCTTGCAATGCAATGCATACAATAAAACTCGTTTGTGCACTAGAAATGTGCTTTTGCAATGCAATGCATACAATAAAAACTTGTTTGTGCACTGAATAGAAAAGTGCTTTTACATGCAATGCAATGCAAAATAAAACTCGTTGTGCACTGAAGAGAAAAGTGCTTTTGCTGCAATGCATACAATAAAACTCTTTTGTGCACTGAATAGAAATGTGCTTTTGCAATGCAATGCATACAATAAAAACTTGTTTGTGCACTGAATAGAAAAGTGCTTTTACACTGCAATGCATAAAATAAAACCATTGTGCAATGAGAGATAAGTGCGTTTGCATTGCAATGCATACAATAAAACTCGTTTGTGCATTGAAAGAGATGTGCTTTTATTGCAATGCATACAATAAAAAACTCGATTGTGCACTGAATAGAAATGTGCTTTTGCAATGCAATGCATACAATAAAACCGATGTACAATGAGAGATAAGTGCGTTTACAATGAGAGATAAATGCATGCACAATAAAACTCGTTTGTGCATTGAAGAGATGTGCTTTTACAAATGCATACAATAAAACTCTTTTGTGCACTGAATAGAAAAGTGCTTTTGCATTGCAATGCATACAATAAAACTTGTTTGTGCACTGAATAGAAAAAAGTTTTGCAATGCAATGCATACAATAAAACTCGTTGTGCACTGAATAGAAAAGTGCTTTTACATTGCAATGCATACAATAAAACTCGTTTGTGCAATGAATAGAAATGTGCTTTTGCATTGCAATGCATACAATAAAAACTTGTTTGTGCACTGAATAGAAAAGTGCTTTTACATTGCAATGCATAAAATAAAACATGCAATGAGAGAAAAGTGCTTTTGCATTGCAATGTTGCAATAAAACTGAACTGAGAAAAAGCTGCTCGTTTGTGCAATTGCAATGCATATGCAAAATAAAATAAAACTCGATTGTGCACTGAATAGAAATGTGCTTTTGCAATGCAATGCATACAATAAAAACTTGTTTGTGCAATGAATAGAAAAGTGCTTTTACACTGCAATGCATAAAAAAAAACCGTTGTGCATTGAGAGAAATGTGTATTTGCATTGCAATTCATACAATAAAACTCGTTTGTGCATTAAAGAGATGTGCTTTTACATTGCAATGCATACAATAAAACTCTTTTGTGCACTGAATAGAAAAGTGCTTTTGCAATGCAATGCATACAATAAAAACTTGTTTGTGCACTGAATAGAAAAGTGCTTTTACACTGCAATGCATAAAATAAAACCGTTGTGCAATGAGAGATAAGTGCGTTTGCATTGCAATGCATACAATAAAACTCGTTTGTGCACTGAATAGAAAAGTGCTTTTACATTGCAATGCATAAAATAAAACCGTTGTGCATTGAGAGAAATGTGCATTTGCATTGCAATGGATACAATAAAACTCGTTTGTGCACTGAGAAAAAAGTGCTTTTACATGCAATGCAATGCAATGCATACAATAAAACTCGTTGTTGCACTGAAGAGAAAAGTGCTTCTGCAATGCAATGCATACAATAAAACTCCTTTGTGCACTGAATAGAAATGTGCTTTTGCAATGCAATGCATACAATAAAAACTTGTTTGTGCACTGAATAGAAAAGTGCTTTTACACATGCAATGAGAGATAATTGCAAAATGCTAAAAAAAACTGTTTGTGCATTGAGAGAAATGTGCTTTGCATTGCAATGCATATACAATAAAAACTTGTTTGTGCACTGAATAGAAAAGTGCTTTTACATTGCAATGCATACAATAAAACTCTTTTGTGCACTGAATAGAAAAGTGCTTTTGCAATGCAATGCATACAATAAAAACTTGTTTGTGCACTGAATAGAAAAGTGCTTTTACACTGCAATGCATAAAATAAAACCGCATTGAGAGAAAGTGCATTGCAATGCATACAATAAAACTCGTTTGTGCACTGAATAGAAAAGTGCTTTTGCATTGCAATGCATACAATAAAACTTGTTTGTGCACTGAATAGAAAAGTGCTTTTACACTGCAATGCATAAAAAAAAACCGTTGTGCATTGAGAGAAATGTGCATTTGCATTGCAATGCATATAATAATAAAACTCGTTTGTGCACTGAGAAAAAGTGCTTTTACAATGCAATATGCAATGCATACAATAAAACTCGTTGTTGCACTGAAGAGAAAAGTGCTTCTGCGTTGCAATGTATACAATAAAACTTTTTTGTGCACTGAATAGAAATGTGCTTTTGCAATGCAATGCATACAATAAAAACTTGTTTGTGCACTGAATAGAAAAGTGCTTTTACACTGCAATGCATAAAATAAAACCGTGTGCAATGAGAGAAATGTGTATTTGCATTGCAATGCATACAATAAAACTCGTTTGTGCATTAAAGAGATGTGCTTTTACATTGCAATGCATACAATAAAACTCTTTTGTGCACTGAATAGAAAAGTGCTTTTGCAATGCAATGCATACAATAAAACTCGATGTGCAATGAGAGATAAAAAGTGCTTTGCATTGCAATGCATACAAATAAAACTCGTTTGTGCATTGAAAGAGATGTGCTTTTACATTGCAATGCATACAATAAAACTCTTTTGTGCACTGAATAGAAAAGTGCTTTTACATTGCAATGCATAAAAAAAACATACAATAAAAACTTGTTTGTGCACTGAATAAAAAAGTGCTTTTT
The DNA here is from genome assembly GCA_018749465.1 of Paracanthobrama guichenoti. Classification (NCBI taxonomy): domain Eukaryota; kingdom Metazoa; phylum Chordata; class Actinopteri; order Cypriniformes; family Gobionidae; genus Paracanthobrama; species Paracanthobrama guichenoti. The sequence goes on along the minus strand of CM031948.1, from coordinate 17,206,340 downwards.
GCACTGCAATGCATAAAATAAAACTCGTTGTGCAATGAGAGAAAAGTGCTTTTGCATTGCAATGCATACAATAAAACTCGTTGTGCATGAATGAAGAGAAATGCTTTTACATTGCAATGCATACAATAAAACTCTTTTTGTGCACTGAATAGAAAAGTGCTTTTTGCAATGCAATGCATACAATAAAACTCTGTTTGTGCACTGAATAGAAAAGTGCTTTTACATGCAATGCATAAAAATAAAACTTGTTTGTGCAATGAAGAGAAAAGTGCTTTTGCATTGCAATGCATACAATAAAACTTTGTTTGTGCACTGAATAAAAGTGCTTTTACATTGCAATGCATACAATAAAACTTCTTTGTGCACTGAATAGAAAAGTTTTACATTGCAATGCATAAAAAAAACCGCATTGTGCAATGAGAGATAATGTGCATTTGCATTGCAATGCATACAATAAAACTCGTTTGTGCACTGAGAAAAAGTGCTTTTACAATGCAATGCAATGCATACAATAAAACTCGTTGTTGCACTGAAGAGAAAAGTGCTTCTGCGTTGCAATGTATACAATAAAACTCCTTTGTGCTCTGAATAGAAATGTGCTTTTGCAATGCAATGCATACAATAAAACTCGTTTGTGCAATGAATAGAAAAGTGCTTTTACACTGCAATGCATAAAATAAAACCGTTGTGCATTGAGAGAAATGTGTATTTGCATTGCAATTCATACAATAAAACTCGTTTGTGCATTAAAGAGATGTGCTTTTACATTGCAATGCATACAATAAAACTCTTTTGTGCACTGAATAGAAAAGTGCTTTTGCAATGCAATGCATACAATAAAAACTTGTTTGTGCACTGAATAGAAAAGTGCTTTTACACTGCAATGCATAAAATAAAACCGTTGTGCAATGAGAGATAAGTGCGTTTGCATTGCAATGCATACAATAAAACTCGTTTGTGCACTGAATAGAAAAGTGCTTTTACATTGCAATGCATAAAATAAAAAACCGTTGTGCATTGAGAGAAATGTGCATTTGCATTGCAATGCATACAATAAAACTCGTTTGTGCACTGAGAAAAAAGTGCTTTTACAATGCAATATGCAATGCATACAATAAAACTCGTTGTTGCACTGAAGAGAAAAGTGCTTTTGCATTGCAATGTATACAATAAAACTCTTTGTGCACTGAATAGAAAAGTGCTTTTGCAATGCAATGCATACAATAAAAACTTGTTTGTGCACTGAATAGAAAAGTGCTTTTACACTGCAATGCATAAAATAAAACCGTTGTGCAATGAGAGATAATTGCGTTTGCATTGCAATGCATACAATAAAACTCGTTTGTGCACTGAAAAAAATGTGCTTTTACAATGCAATGCAATGTACAATAAAACTCGTTGTTGCACTGAAGAGAAAAGTGCTTTGCATTGCAATGTATAAAATAAAACTCTTTGTGCACTGAATAGAAAAGTGCTTTTGCAATGCAATGCATACAATAAAAACTTGTTTGTGCACTGAATAGAAAAGTGCTTTTACACTGCAATGCATAAAATAAAACCGTTGTGCAATGAGAGAAAAGTGCTTTTGCATTGCAATGCATACAATAAAACTCGTTTGTGCACTGAATAGAAAAGTGCTTTTACATTGCAATGCATACAATAAAACTTGTTTGTGCACTGAATAGAAAAGTGCTTTTACACTGCAATGCATAAAATAAAACCGTTGTGCATTGAGAGAAATGTGCATTTGCATTGCAATGCATACAATAAAACTCGTTTGTGCACTGAGAAAAAAAGTTTTACAATGCAATGCAATGCATACAATAAAACTCGTTGTTGCACTGAAGAGAAAAGTGCTTCTGCATGCAATGTATACAATAAAACTCGTTTGTGCTCTGAATAGAAATGTGCTTTTGCAATGCAATGCATACAATAAAAACTTGTTTGTGCACTGAATAGAAAAGTGCTTTTACACTGCAATGCATAAAATAAAACCGTTGTGCAATGAGAGAAAGTGCGCATTGTTTGCAATGCATACAATAAAACTCGTTTGTGCACTGAATTTGTGCACTGATATAAAACCGAAAAAATGCTTTTTACATTGCAATGCATACAATAAAACTCGTTTGTGCACTGAATAGAATGTGCTTTTACATTGCAATGCATACAATAAAACTCGTTGTGCACTGAATAGAAAAAAGCTTTTATGTGCTTTTGCATTGCAATGCATACAATAAAACTCGTTTGTGCACTGAGAAGAAAGTGCTTTTAATGCAATGCAATGCATATACAATAAAACTCGTTGTGCACTGAATAGAAAAGTGCTTTTTACATTGCAATGCATACAAATAAAACTCGTTTGTGCACTGAATAGAAATGTGCTTTTGCAATGCAATGCATACAATAAAACTTGTTTGTGCACTGAATAGAAAAGTGCTTTTACACTGCAATGCATAAAATAAAACCGTTGTGCAAGAGAAATGCTTTTTGCAAATGATACAATAAAACTCGTTTTGTGCATTGAATAGATGTGCTTTTACATTGCAATGCATACAATAAAACTCTCGTTTGTGCACTGAATAGAAAAGTGCTTTTACAATGCAATGCATACAATAAAACTCGTTTGTGCACTGAATAGAAAAGTGCTTTTGCATTGCAATGCATACAATAAAACTCGTTTGTGCACTGAATAGAAAAGTGCTTTTACATTGCAATGCATACAATAAAACTCGTTTGTGCACTGAATAGAAAAGTGCTTTTACATTGCAATGCAATGCATAAAATAAAAAACTTGTGCAATGAGAGAAAATGTGCATTTGCATTGCAATGCATACAATAAAACTCGTTTGTGCACTGAGAAAAAGTGCTTTTACAATGCAATGCAATGCATACAATAAAACTCTCTTTGTGCAACTGAAGAGAAAAGTGCTATTGCATTGCAATGTATACAATAAAACTCCTTTGTGCTCTGAATAGAAATGTGCTTTTGCAATGCAATGCATACAATAAAAACTTGTTGTGCAATGAATAGAAAAGTGCTTTTACACTGCAATGCATAAAATAAAACCGTTGTGCATTGAGAGAAATGTGTATTTGCATTGCAATTCATACAATAAAACTCGTTTGTGCATTAAAGAGATGTGCTTTTACATTGCAATGCATACAATAAAACTCTTTTGTGCACTGAATAGAAAAGTGCTTTTGCAATGCAATGCATACAATAAAAACTTGTTTGTGCACTGAATAGAAAAGTGCTTTTACACTGCAGTGCATAAAATAAAACCGTTGTGCAATGAGAGATAAGTGCGTTTGCATTGCAATGCATACAATAAAACTCGTTTGTGCACTGAATAGAAAAGTGCTTTTACATTGCAATGCATAAAATAAAACCGTTGTGCATTGAGAGAAATGTGCATTTGCATTGCAATGGATACAATAAAACTCGTTTTGTGCACTGAGAAAAAGTGCTTTTACATGCAATATGCAATGCATACAATAAAACTCGTTGTTGCACTGAAGAGAAAAGTGCTTCTGCGTTGCAATGTATACAATAAAACTCGTTTGTGCTCTGAATAGAAATGTGCTTTTGCAATGCAATGCATACAATAAAAAAACTTGTTTGTGCACTGAATAGAAAAGTGCTTTTACATTACAATGCAAAAAAAAAACCCGTTGTGCAATGAGAGAAATTGCGTTGCATTGCAATGCATACAATAAAACTCGTGTTTGTGCACTGAAGAAAAAGTGCTTTTACAATGCAATGCAATGCATACAATAAAACTCGTTTGTGCACTGAGAAAAAGTGCTTTTACAATGCAATGCAATGCATACAATAAAACTCCTTTGTGCACTGAATAGAAATGTGCTTTTGCAATGCAATGCATACAATAAAAACTTGTTTGTGCAATGAATAGAAAAGTGCTTTTACACTGCAATGCATAAAATAAAACCGTTGTGCAAGAGAAATGTGCTTTGCATTGCAATGCATACAATAAAACTCGTTTGTGCACTGAATAGAAAAGTGCTTTTGCATTGCAATGCATACAATAAAAACTTGTTTGTGCACTGAATAGAAAAGTGCTTTTACACTGCAATGCATAAAATAAAACCGTTGTGCATTGAGAGAAAAATGCATTTGCATTGCAATGGATACAATAAAACTCGTTTGTGCACTGAAAAAAGTGCTTACACATGCAATATGCAATGCATACAATAAAACTCGTTGTTGCACTGAAGAGAAAAGTGCTTCTGCATGCAATGTATACAATAAAACTCCTTTGTGCTCTGAATAGAAAAATGTGCTTTTGCAATGCAATGCATACAATAAAAACTTGTTTGTGCACTGAATAGAAAAGTGCTTTTACACTGCAATGCATAAAATAAAACCGTTGTGCAATGAGAGAAAAGTGCGTTTGCATTGCAATGCATACAATAAAACTCTCGTTTGTGCATTAAAGAGATGTGCTTTTACATTGCAATGCATACAATAAAACTCTTTTGTGCACACTGAATGCATAAAATAAAACTCGTTGTGCAATTTTTGCAATGCAATGCATACAATAAAACTCGTTTGTGCACTGAATAGAAAAGTGCTTTTACACTGCAATGCATAAAATAAAACCGTTGTGCATTGAGAGAAATGTGCATTTGCATTGCAATGCATACAATAAAACTCGTTTGTGCACTGAAAAAAGTGCTTTTTTAATGCAATATGCAATGCATACAATAAAACTCGTTGTTGCACTGAAGAGAAAAGTGCTTTTGCATTGCAATGCATACAATAAAACTCGTTTGTGCACTGAATAGAAATGTGCTTTTGCAATGCAATGCATACAATAAAAACTTGTTTGTGCACTGAATAGAAAAGTGCTTTTACATTGCAATGCATAAAAAAAAACCGTTGTGCAATGAGAGATAATTGCGTTTGCATTGCAATGCATACAATAAAACTCGTTTGTGCACTGAGAAAAAGTGCTTTTACAATGCAATGCAATGCATACAATAAAACTCCTTTGTGCACTGAATAGAAATGTGCTTTTGCAATGCAATGCATACAATAAAACTCCTTTGTGCACTGAATAGAAATGTGCTTTTGCAATGCAATGCATACAATAAAAACTTGTTTGTGCAATGAATAGAAAAGTGCTTTTACACTGCAATGCATAAAATAAAACCGTTGTGCATTGAGAGAAATGTGTATTTGCATTGCAATTCATACAATAAAACTCGTTTGTGCATTAAAGAGATGTGCTTTTACATTGCAATGCATACAATAAAACTCTTTTGTGCACTGAATAGAAAAGTGCTTTTGCAATGCAATGCATACAATAAAAACTTGTTTGTGCACTGAATAGAAAAGTGCTTTTACACTGCAGTGCATAAAATAAAACCGTTGTGCAATGAGAGATAAGTGCGTTTGCATTGCAATGCATACAATAAAACTCGTTTGTGCACTGAATAGAAAAGTGCTTTTACATTGCAATGCATAAAATAAAACTCGTTTGTGCATTGAAGAGATGTGCTTTTACATTGCAATGATACAATAAAACTCGAAAAGTGCTTTTACATTGCAATGCAATGCATACAATAAAACTCGTGCACTGAATAGAAAAGTGCTTTTGCATTGCAATGCATACAATAAAACTCGTTTGTGCAATGAATAGAAATGTGCTTTTGCAATGCAATGCATACAATAAAACTCTTGTTTGTGCACTGAGAAAAAGTGCTTTTACAATGCAATATGCAATGCATACAATAAAACTCGTTGTTGCACTGAAGAGAAAAGTGCTTTTGCATTGCAATGCATACAATAAAACTCGTTTGTGCACTGAATAGAAATGTGCTTTTGCAATGCAATGCATACAATAAAAACTTGTTTGTGCACTGAATAGAAAAGTGCTTTTACACTGCAATGCATAAAATAAAACCATTGTGCAATGAGAGATAAGTGCGTTTGCATTGCAATGCATACAATAAAACTCGTTTGTGCATTAAAGAGATGTGCTTTTACATTGCAATGCATACAATAAAACTCGATTGTGCACTGAATAGAAATGTGCTTTTGCAATGCAATGCATACAATAAAACCGATGTACAATGAGAGATAAGTGCGTTTACAATGAGAGATAAATGCATGCACAATAAAACTCGTTTGTGCATTAAAGAGATGTGCTTTTACATTGCAATGCATACAATAAAACTCTTTTGTGCACTGAATAGAAAAGTGCTTTTTGCAATGCAATGCATATACAATAAAACTTGTTTGTGCACTGAATAGAAAAGTGCTTTTACATTACAATGCAAAAAAAAAACCGTTTGTGCAATGAGAGAAATGCGCGCTTGCATTGCAATGCATACAATAAAACTCGTTTGTGCACTGAGAGAAAAGTGCTTACAATGCAATGCAATGCATACAATAAAACTCGTTGTTGCACTGAAGAGAAAAGTGCTTTTGCAATGCAATGTATACAATAAAACTCCTTTGTGCTCTGAATAGAAATGTGCTTTTGCAATGCAATGCATACAATAAAAACTTGTTTGTGCAATGAATAGAAAAGTGCTTTTACACTGCAATGCATAAAATAAAACCGTTGTGCATTGAGAGAAATGTGTATTTGCATTGCAATTCATACAATAAAACTCGTTTGTGCATTAAAGAGATGTGCTTTTACATTGCAATGCATACAATAAAACTCTTTTGTGCACTGAATAGAAAAGTGCTTTTGCAATGCAATGCATACAATAAAAACTTGTTTGTGCACTGAATAGAAAAGTGCTTTTACACTGCAGTGCATAAAATAAAACCGTTGTGCAATGAGAGATAAGTGCGTTTGCATTGCAATGCATACAATAAAACTCGTTTGTGCACTGAATAGAAAAGTGCTTTTACATTGCAATGCATAAAATAAAACCGTTGTGCATTGAGAGAAATGTGCATTTGCATTGCAATGGATACAATAAAACTCGTTTGTGCACTGAGAAAAAGTGCTTTTACATGCAATATGCAATGCATACAATAAAACTCGTTGTTGCACTGAAGAGAAAAGTGCTTCTGCGTTGCAATGTATACAATAAAACTCGTTTGTGCTCTGAATAGAAATGTGCTTTTGCAATGCAATGCATACAATAAAAACTTGTTTGTGCACTGAATAGAAAAGTGCTTTTACATTGCAATGCATAAAAAAAAACCGTTGTGCAATGAGAGATAATTGCGTTGCATTGCAATGCATACAATAAAACTCGTTTGTGCACTGAATAAAAAGTGCTTTTACAATGCAATGCAATGCATACAATAAAACTCGTTTGCACTGAAGAGAAAAGTGCTTTTACATTGCAATGCATACAATAAAACTCTTTTGTGCACTGAATAGAAATGTGCTTTTGCAATGCAATGCATACAATAAAAACTTGTTTGTGCAATGAATAGAAAAGTGCTTTTACACTGCAATGCATAAAAAAAAAACCGTTGTGCATTGAGAGAGAAATGTGCATTTGCATTGCAATGCATACAATAAAACTCGTTTGTGCACTGAATAGAAAAGTGCTTTTACATTGCAATGCATACAATAAAACTCGTTTGTGCACTGAATAGAAAAGTGCTTTTACATTGCAATGCATAAAATAAAACCGTTGTGCAATGAGAGAAAAGTGCATTTGCATTGCAATGCATACAATAAAACTCGTTTGTGCACTGCATGAGAAAAGTGCTTTTACAATGCAATATGCAATGCATACAATAAAACTCGTGTTGCACTGAAGAGAAAAGTGCTTCTTGCTTGCAATGTATACAATAAAACTCGTTTGTGCTCTGAATAGAAATGTGCTTTTGCAATGCAATGCATACAATAAAAACTTGTTTGTGCACTGAATAGAAAAGTGCTTTTACACTGCAATGCATAAAATAAAACCGTTGTGCAATGAGAGAAATGTGCGTTTGCATTGCAATGCATACAATAAAACTCGTTTGTGCATTAAAGAGATGTGCTTTTACATTGCAATGCATACAATAAAACTCTTTTGTGCACTGAATAGAAAAGTGCTTTTGCAATGCAATGCATACAATAAAACTCGTTTGTGCACTGAATAGAAAAGTGCTTTGCAATGCAATGCATACAATAAAACTCGTTGTGCAATGAATAGAAAAGTGCAATGCATACAATAAAACCGTTGTGCAATGCATTGCAATGCATACAATAAAACTTCGTTTGTGCACTGAATAGAAAAGTGCTTTTACATTGCAATGCATACAATAAAACTCGTTTGTGCACTGAAGAGAAAAGTGCTTTGCATTGCAATGCATACAATAAAAACTCGTTTGTGCACTGAATAGAAAAGTGCTTTTGCAATGCAATGCATACAATAAAAAACCGCATGCAATGAATAAAAAGTGCTTTTACACTGCAATGCATACAATAAAACCGTTGTGCATTGCAATGCATACAATAAAACTCGTTTGTGCAATGAAAGAGAAATGCATGCATTAAAAAACTCGTTGTGTGCATTGAATAGAAAAGTGCTTTTACAATGCAATGCATACAATAAAACTCGTTTGTGCAATGAATAGAAATGTGCTTTTTTGCAATGCAATGCATACAATAAAAACTTGTTTGTGCACTGAATAGAAAAGTGCTTTTACATTGCAATGCATAAAAAAAAACCGTTGTGTGCAATGAGAGAAAAGTGCGTTTGCATTGCAATGCATACAATAAAACTCGTTTGTGCACTGAGAAAAAGTTTTACAATGCAATGCAATGCATACAATAAAACTCGTTGTGCACTGAAGAGAAAAGTGCTTTTGCATTGCAATGCATACAATAAAACTCGTTTGTGCACTGAATAGAAATGTGCTTTTGCAATGCAATGCATACAATAAAAACTTGTTTGTGCAATGAATAGAAAAGTGCTTTTACACTGCAATGCATAAAATAAAACCGTTGTGCATTGAGAGAAATGTGTATTTGCATTGCAATGCATACAATAAAACTCGTTTGTGCATTAAAGAGATGTGCTTTTACATTGCAATGCATACAATAAAACTCTTTTGTGCACTGAATAGAAAAGTGCTTTTGCAATGCAATGCATACAATAAAAACTTGTTTGTGCACTGAATAGAAAAGTGCTTTTACACTGCAGTGCATAAAATAAAACCGTTGTGCAATGAGAGATAAGTGCGTTTGCATTGCAATGCATACAATAAAACTCGTTTGTGCACTGAATAGAAAAGTGCTTTTACATTGCAATGCATAAAATAAAACCGTTGTGCATTGAGAGAAATGTGCATTTGTATTGCAAAGGATACAATAAAACTCGTTTGTGCACTGAGAAAAAGTGCTTTTACAATGCAATGCAATGCATACAATAAAACTCCTTTGTGCACTGAATAGAAATGTGCTTTTGCAATGCAATGCATACAATAAAACTCGTTTTGTGCACTGAATAGAAATGTGCTTTTGCAATGCAATGCATACAATAAAAACTTGTTTGTGCACTGAATAGAAAAGTGCTTTTTGCACTGCAATGCAATAAAAATAAAACTCGTTTGTGCATTGAATAGAAAAGTGCTTTTACATTGCAATGCATACAATAAAACTCGTTTGTGCATTAAAGAGATGTGCTTTTACATTGCAATGCATACAATAAAACTCGTTTGTGCACTGAATAGAAAAGTGCTTTTTGCAATGCAATGCATACAATAAAACTTTGTTTGTGCACTGAATAGAAAAGTGCTTTTACACTGCAATGCAATGCATAAATAAAACCGTTGTGCAATGAATGAGAAAAGTGCTTTTGCATTGCAATGCATACAATAAAACTTGTTTGTGCACTGAATAGAAAAGTGCTTTTACATTGCAATGCATAAAATAAAACCGTTGTGCATTGAGAGAAATGTGCATTTGCATTGCAATGCATACAATAAAACTCGTTTGTGCACTGAGAAAAAGTGCTTTTACAATGCAATATGCAATGCATACAATAAAACTCGTTGTTGCACTGAAGAGAAAAGTGCTTCTGCGTTGCAATGTATACAATAAAACTCGTTTGTGCACTGAATAGAAATGTGCTTTTGCAATGCAATGCATACAATAAAAACTTGTTTGTGCACTGAATAGAAAAGTGCTTTTACACTGCAATGCATAAAATAAAACCATTGTGCAATGAGAGATAAGTGCGTTTGCATTGCAATGCATACAATAAAACTCGTTTGTGCATTAAAGAGATGTGCTTTTACATTGCAATGCATACAATAAAACTCGTTTGTGCACTGAATAGAAAAGTGCTTTTGCAATGCAATGCATACAATAAAACTCGTTGCAATGAGAGAAAAGTGCTTTACAATGAGAAAATGCATGCACAATAAAACTCGTTTGTGCACAAATGCTTTTACATTGCAATGCATACAATAAAACTCGTTTGTGCACTGAATAGAAAAGTGCTTTTACATTGCAATGCATAAATAAAAACTCGTTTGTGCAATGAATAGAAATGTGCTTTTGCATTGCAATGCATACAATAAAACTCGTTTGTGCACTGAATAGAAAAGTGCTTTTACATTGCAATGCATAAAATAAAACCGTTGTGCAATGAAAGAGAAAAGTGCTTTTGCATTGCAATGCATACAATAAAACTCGTTTGTGCACTGAATAGAAATGTGCTTTTGCAATGCAATGCATACAATAAAACTTGTTTGTGCACTGAATAGAAAAGTGCTTTTACACTGCAATGCATAAAATAAAACCGTTGTGCAATGAGAGAAATGTGCTTTTGCATTGCAATGCATACAATAAAACTCGTTTGTGCACTGAATAGAAATGTGCTTTTACATTGCAATGCATACAATAAAAAAACTCGTTTGTGCACTGAATAGAAAAGTGCTTTTACATTGCAATGCATACAATAAAACCGTTTGTGCAAATAGAAAAAGTGCGTTTGCAATGCAATGCATACAATAAAAAACCTTGTTTGTGCACTGAATAGAAAAGTGCTTTTACATTGCAATGCATAAAATAAAACCGTTGTGCAATGAGAGAAATGTGCTTTGCATTGCAATGCATACAATAAAACTCGTTTGTGCACTGAGAAAAGCTTTTACAATGCAATGCAATGCATACAATAAAACTCGTTGTTGCACTGAAGAGAAAAGTGCTTCTGCTTTGCAATGTATACAATAAAACTCCTTTGTGCTCTGAATAGAAATGTGCTTTTGCAATGCAATGCATACAATAAAACTCGTTTGTGCAATGAATAGAAAAGTGCTTTTACACTGCAATGCATAAAATAAAACCGTTGTGCATTGAGAGAAATGTGTATTTGCATTGCAATTCATACAATAAAACTCGTTTGTGCATTAAAGAGATGTGCTTTTACATTGCAATGCATACAATAAAACTCTTTTGTGCACTGAATAGAAAAGTGCTTTTGCAATGCAATGCATACAATAAAAACTTGTTTGTGCACTGAATAGAAAAGTGCTTTTACACTGCAGTGCATAAAATAAAACCGTTGTGCAATGAGAGATAAGTGCGTTTGCATTGCAATGCATACAATAAAAACTCGTTTGTGCACTGAATAGAAAAGTGTGCTTTTACATTGCAATGCATAAAATAAAACCGTTGTGCATTGAGAGAAATGTGCATTTGCATTGCAATGGATACAATAAAACTCTTTTGTGCACTGAGTAGAAAAGTGCTTTTACAATGCAATATGCAATGCATACAATAAAACTCGTTGTTGCACTGAAGAGAAAAGTGCTTCTGCGTTGCAATGTATACAATAAAACTCGTTTGTGCTCTGAATAGAAATGTGCTTTTGCAATGCAATGCATACAATAAAAACTTGTTTGTGCACTGAATAGAAAAGTGCTTTTACATTGCAATGCATAAAATAAAACCGTTGTGCAATGAGAGATAATTGATTGCAATGCATACAATAAAACTCGTTGTGCACTGAGAAAAAGTGCTTTTACAATGCAATGCAATGCATACAATAAAACTCGTTTGTGCACTGAATAGAAAAGTGCTTTTACATTGCAATGCATACAATAAAACTCGATTGTGCACTGAATAGAAATGTGCTTTGCAATGCAATGCATACAATAAAAACTTGTTTGTGCACTGAATAGAAAAGTGCTTTTACACTGCAATGCATAAAATAAAACCGTTGTGCATTGAGAGAAATGTGCATTTGCATTGCAATGCATACAATAAAACTCGTTTGTGCACTGAATAGAAAAGTGCTTTTGCAATGCAATGCATACAATAAAAACTTGTTTGTGCACTGAATAGAAAAGTGCTTTTACACTGCAATGCATAAAATAAAACCGTTGTGCATTGAGAGAAATGTGCGTTTGCATTGCAATGCATACAATAAAACTCGTTTGTGCACTGAGAAAAAGTGCTTTTACATGCAATATGCAATGCATACAATAAAACTCGTTGTTGCACTGAAGAGAAAAGTGCTTCTGCATGCAATGCATACAATAAAACTCCTTTGTGCACTGAATAGAAATGTGCTTTTGCAATGCAATGCATACAATAAAAACTTGTTTGTGCAATGAATAGAAAAGTGCTTTTACACTGCAATGCATAAAATAAAACCGTTGTGCATTGAGAGAAATGTGCATTTGCATTGCAATGCATACAATAAAACTCGTTTGTGCATTAAAGAGATGTGCTTTTACATTGAATGCATACAATAAAACTTTTTGTGCACTGAATAGAAAAGTGCAATGCATAAATGCATAAAATAAAACCGTTTGTGCAATGAATAGAAAAGTGCTTTTGCATTGCAATGCATACAATAAAACTCGTTTGTGCACTGAATAGAAAAGTGCTTTTACACTGCAATGCATAAAATAAAACCGTTGTGCATTGAGAGAAATGTGCATTTGCATTGCAATGCATACAATAAAACTCGTTTGTGCACTGAATAGAAAAGTGCTTTTGCAATGCAATGCAATGCATACAAAAAACTCGTTGCACACTGAAGAGAAAAGTGCTTTGCATTGCAATGCATACAATAAAACTCGTTTGTGCTCTGAATATAAATGTGCTTTTGCAATGCAATGCATACAATAAAAACTTGTTTGTGCACTGAATAGAAAAGTGCTTTTACATTGCAATGCATAAAAAAAACCGTTGTGCAATGAGAGATAATTGCGTTTGCATTGCAATGCATACAATAAAACTCGTTTGTGCACTGAGAAAAAGTGCTTTTACAATGCAATGCAATGCATACAATAAAACTCGTTGTTGCACTGAAGAGAAAAGTGCTTCTGCGTTGCAATGTATACAATAAAACTCCTTTTGTGCACTGAATAGAAATGTGCTTTTGCAATGCAATGCATACAATAAAACTCGTTTGTGCAATGAATAGAAAAGTGCTTTTACACTGCAATGCATAAAATAAAACCGTTGTGCATTGAGAGAAATGTGTATTTGCATTGCAATTCATACAATAAAACTCGTTTGTGCATTAAAGAGATGTGCTTTTACATTGCAATGCATACAATAAAACTCTTTTGTGCACTGAATAGAAAAGTGCTTTTGCAATGCAATGCATACAATAAAAACTTGTTTGTGCACTGAATAGAAAAGTGCTTTTACACTGCAGTGCATAAAATAAAACCGTTGTGCAATGAGAGATAAGTGCGTTTGCATTGCAATGCATACAATAAAACTCGTTTGTGCACTGAATAGAAAAGTGCTTTTACATTGCAATGCATAAAATAAAACCGTTGTGCATTGAATAGAAATGTGCTTTTGCATTGCAATGCATACAATAAAACTCGTTTGTGCACTGAGAAAAAGTGCTTTTACAATGCAATGCAATGCATACAATAAAACTCGTTGTGCACTGAAGAGAAAAGTGCTTCTGCGTTGCAAATGCATAAAATAAAACTCGTTTGTGCTTGCTTTACAATGCAATGCAATGCATACAATAAAACTCGTTTTGCACTGCTTTTGCATTGCAATGCATACAATAAAACTCGTTTGTGCAAAATGTGCTTTTGCAATGCAATGCATACAATAAAAACTTGTTTGTGCACTGAATAGAAAAGTGCTTTTACACTGCAATGCATAAAATAAAACCATTGTGCAATGAGAGATAAGTGCGTTTGCATTGCAATGCATACAATAAAACTCGTTTGTGCATTAAAGAGATGTGCTTTTACATTGCAATGCATACAATAAAACTCGATTGTGCACTGAATAGAAATGTGCTTTTGCAATGCAATGCATACAATAAAACCGATGTACAATGAGAGATAAGTGCGTTTACAATGAGAGATAAATGCATGCACAATAAAACTCGTTTTTGCATTAAAGAGATGTGCTTTTACATTGCAATGCATACAATAAAACTCTTTTGTGCACTGAATAGAAAAGTGCTTTTGCAATGCAATGCATACAATAAAAACTTGTTTGTGCACTGAATAGAAAAGTGCTTTTACATTGCAATGCATAAAATAAAACCGTTGTGCAATGAGAGATAAGTGCGTTTGCATTGCAATGCATACAATAAAAAATCGTTTGTGCACTGAGAAAAAAAGTGCTTTTACAATGCAATGCAATGCATACAATAAAACTCGTTGTTGCACTGAAGAGAAAAGTGCTTCTGCATTGCAATGCATACAATAAAACTCTCGTTGTGCACTGAATAGAAATGTGCTTTTGCAATGCAATGCATACAATAAAAACTTGTTTGTGCAATGAATAGAAAAGTGCTTTTACACTGCAATGCATAAAATAAAACCGTTGTGCATTGAGAGAAATGTGTATTTGCATTGCAATTCATACAATAAAACTCGTTTGTGCATTAAAGAGATGTGCTTTTACATTGCAATGCATACAATAAAACTCTTTTTGTGCACTGAATAGAAAAGTGCTTTTGCAATGCAATGCATACAATAAAAACTTGTTTGTGCACTGAATAGAAAAGTGCTTTTACACTGCAATGCATAAAATAAAACCGTTGTGCAATGAGAGATAAGTGCGCGTTTGCATTGCAATGCATACAATAAAACTCGTTTGTGCACTGAATAGAAAAGTGCTTTTACATTGCAATGCATAAAATAAAACCGTTGTGCATTGAGAGAAATGTGCATTTGCATTGCAATGGATACAATAAAACTCGTTTGTGCACTGAGAAAAAAAAAGCTTTTTACAATGCAATGCAATGCATACAATAAAACTCGTTGTTGCACTGAAGAGAAAAGTGCTTCATGCTTGCAATGTATACAATAAAACTCGTTTGTGCTCTGAATAGAAATGTGCTTTTGCAATGCAATGCATACAATAAAAAAACTTGTTTGTGCACTGAATAGAAAAGTGCTTTTACATTGCAATGCATAAAATAAAACAGTTGTGCAATGGAGAAATGTGCTTTGCATTGCAATGCATACAATAAAACTCGTTTGTGCACTGAAGAAATGTGCTTACAATGCAATGCAATGCATACAATAAAACTCGTTTGTGCACTGAATAGAAAAGTGCTTTTGCAATGCAATGCATACAATAAAACTCCTTTGTGCACTGAATAGAAAAGTGCTTTTGCAATGCAATGCATACAATAAAAACTTGTTTGTGCAATGAATAGAAAAGTGCTTTTACACTGCAATGCATAAAATAAAACCGTTGTGCATTGAAGAAATGTGCATTTGCATTGCAATGCATACAATAAAACTCGTTTGTGCACTGAATAGAAAAAGTGCTTTTGCATTGCAATGCATACAATAAAAACTTGTTTGTGCACTGAATAGAAAAGTGCTTTTACATTGCAATGCATAAAATAAAACCGTTGTGCATTGAGAGAAATGTGCATTTGCATTGCAATGGATACAATAAAACTCGTTTGTGCACTGAGAAAAAAGTGCTTTTACATGCAATGCAATGCATACAATAAAACTCGTTTGTGCACTGAATAGAAAAGTGCTTTTGCATTGCAATGCATACAATAAAACTCGTTTGTGCACTGAATAGAAATGTGCTTTTGCAATGCAATGCATACAATAAAAACTTGTTTGTGCACTGAATAGAAAAGTGCTTTTACACTGCAATGCATAAAATAAAACCGTTGTGCATTGAGAGATGTGCGTTTGCATTGCAATGCATACAATAAAACTCGTTTGTGCATTAAAGAGAAAAGTGCTTTTACATTGCAATGCATACAATAAAACTCTTTTGTGCACTGAATAGAAAAGTGCTTTTACACTGCAGTGCATAAAATAAAACCGTTGTGCAATGAGAGATAAGTGCGTTTGCATTGCAATGCATACAATAAAACTCGTTTGTGCACTGAATAGAAAAGTGCTTTTACACTGCAATGCATAAAATAAAACCGTTGTGCATTGAGAGAAATGTGCATTTGCATTGCAATGCATACAATAAAACTCGTTTGTGCACTGAATAGAAAAGTGCTTTTGCAATGCAATGCAATACATATAAAAAACTCGTTGTTGCACTGAAGAGAAAAGTGCTTCTGCGTTGCAATGTATACAATAAAACTCGTTTGTGCAGATAGAAAAATGCTTTTGCAATGCAATGCATACAATAAAAACTTGTTTGTGCACTGAATAGAAAAGTGCTTTTACATTGCAATGCATAAAAAAAAACCGTTGTGCAATGAGAGATAATTGCGTTTGCATTGCAATGCATACAATAAAACTCGTTTGTGCACTGAATAGAAAAGAGCTTTTACAATTTACATTGCAATGCATACAATAAAACTCGTTTGTGCACTGAATAGAAAAGTGCTTTTGCATTGCAATGCATACAATAAAACTCGTTTGTGCACTGAGAAATAGTGCTTTTACAATGCAATGCAATGCATACAATAAAAACTTGTTTGTGCAATGAATAGAAAAGTGCTTTTACACTGCAATGCATAAAATAAAACCGTTGTGCATTGAGAGAAATGTGTATTTGCATTGCAATGCATACAATAAAACTCGTTTGTGCATTAAAGAGATGTGCTTTTACATTGCAATGCATACAATAAAACTCTTTTGTGCACTGAATAGAAAAGTGCTTTTTTGCAATGCAATGCATACAATAAAAACTTGTTTGTGCACTGAATAGAAAAGTGCTTTTACACTGCAATGCATAAAATAAAACCGTTGTGCAATGAGAGATAAGTGCGTTTGCATTGCAATGCATACAATAAAACTCGTTTGTGCACTGAATAGAAAAGTGCTTTTACATTGCAATGCATAAAATAAAACCGTTGTGCATTGAATAGAAATGCTGCATTTGCATTGCAAATGCATACAATAAAACTCGTTTGTGCACTGAGAAAAAGTGCTTTTACAATGCAATGCAATGCATACAATAAAACTACACTGAAGAGAAAAGTGCTTTGCACATGCAATGCATACAATAAAACTCCTTTGTGCACTGAATAGAAATGTGCTTTTGCAATGCAATGCATACAATAAAAACTTGTTTGTGCACTGAATAGAAAAGTGCTTTTACACTGCAATGCATAAAATAAAACCGTTGTGCACATTGAGAGATAATGTGCGTTTGCATTGCAATGCATACAATAAAACTCGTTTGTGCATTAAAGAGATGTGCTTTTACATTGCAATGCATACAATAAAACTCTTTTGTGCACTGAATAGAAAAGTGCTTTTGCAATGCAATGCATACAATAAAAACTTGTTTGTGCACTGAATAGAAAAGTGCTTTTACACTGCAATGCATAAAATAAAACCGTTGTGCAATGAGAGATAAGTGCGTTTGCATTGCAATGCATACAATAAAACTCGTTTGTGCACTGAATAGAAAAGTGCTTTTACATTGCAATGCATACAATAAAACTCGATTGTGCACTGAATAGAAATGTGCTTTTGCAATGCAATGCATACAATAAAACCGCATACAATGAGAGATAAGTGCGTTTTTGCAGATGCAATGCATACAATAAAACTCGTTTGTGCATTAAAGAGATGTGCTTTTACATTGCAATGCATACAATAAAACTCTTTTGTGCACTGAATAGAAATGTGCTTTTGCAATGCAATGCATACAATTTGCACTGAATAAAAAGTGCAATGCATAAATAAAAACTTGTTTGTGCAATGAATAGAAAAGTGCTTTTTGCATTGCAATGCATAAAATAAAACTCGTTTGTGCACTGAGAGAAGTGCTTTTACATTGCATTGCAATGCAATGCATAAATAAAAAAACTCGTTTGTGCACTGAATAGAAAAGTGCTTTTGCAATGCAATGCATACAATAAAACTCTTGTTTGTGCACTGAATAGAAAAGTGCTTTTACAATGCAATGCATAAAATAAAACATGTGCAATGAAAAATGTGCGTTTGTTGCAATGATACAATAAAACTCGTTTGTGCATTGAAGAGATGTGCTTTTACATTGCAATGCATACAATAAAACTCGTTTGTGCACTGAATAGAAAAGTGCTTTTACATTGCAATGCATAAATGCAACCGTTGTGCAATGAGAATAAAACTTTGCATTGCAATGCATACAATAAAACTCGTTTGTGCACTGAATAGAAAAGTGCTTTTACATTGCAATGCATAAAATAAAACTCGTTTGTGCATTAAAGAGATGTGCTTTGACATTGCAATGCATACAATAAAACTCGTTTGTGCACTGAATAAAAAAGTGCTTTTACAATGCAATGCAATGCATACAATAAAACTCGTTGTGCACTGAATAGAAAAGTGCTTTGCAATGCAATGCATACAATAAAAACTTGTTTGTGCACTGAATAGAAATGTGCTTTTGCATTGCAATGCATACAATAAAACTTGTTTGTGCACTGAATAGAAAAGTGCTTTTTACATTGCAATGCATACAATAAAACTTGTTTGTGCACTGAATAGAAAAGTGCTTTTTGCATTGCAATGCATAAAATAAAACCGTTGTGCAATGAGAAAAAGTGCTTTGCATTGCAATGCATACAATAAAACTCGTTTGTGCATTAATAGAGATGTGCTTTTACATTGCAATGCATACAATAAAACTCTTTTGTGCACTGAATAGAAAAGTGCTTTTGCAATGCATACAATAAAAACTTGTTTGTGCACTGAATAGAAAAGTGCTTTTACACTGCAATGCATAAAATAAAACCGTTGTGCAATGAGAGATAAGTGCGTTTGCATTGCAATGCATACAATAAAACTCGTTTGTGCACTGAATAGAAAAGTGCTTTTACATTGCAATGCATAAAATAAAACCGTTGTGCATTGAGAGAAATGTGCATTTGCATTGCAATGGATACAATAAAACTCGTTTGTGCACTGAGAAAAGTGTGCTTTTACAATGCAATATGCAATGCATACAATAAAACTCGTTGTTGCACTGAAGAGAAAAGTGCTTCTGCGTTGCAATGTATACAATAAAACTCGTTTGTGCTCTGAATAGAAATGTGCTTTTGCAATGCAATGCATACAATAAAAACTTGTTTGTGCACTGAATAGAAAAGTGCTTTTACACTGCAATGCATAAAATAAAACCATTGTGCATTGAGAGATAAGTGCGTTTGCATTGCAATGCATACAATAAAACTCGTTTGTGCATTAAAGAGATGTGCTTTTACATTGCAATGCATACAATAAAACTCTTTTGTGCAATGAATAGAAAAGTGCTTTTGCAATGCAATGCATACAATAAAAACTTGTTTGTGCACTGAATAGAAAAGTGCTTTTACACTGCAATGCATAAAATAAAACCATTGTGCAATGAGAGATAAGTGCGTTTGCATTGCAATGCATACAATAAAACTCGTTTGTGCATTGAATAGATGTGCTTTTACATTGCAATGCATACAATAAAACTCGATTGTGCACTGAATAGAAATGTGCTTTTGCAATGCAATGCATACAATAAAACCGATGTACAATGAGAGATAAGTGCGTTTACAATGAGAGATAAATGCATGCACAATAAAACTCGTTTGTGCATTAAAGAGATGTGCTTTTACATTGCAATGCATACAATAAAACTCTTTTGTGCACTGAATAGAAAAGTGCTTTTGCAATGCAATGCATACAATAAAAACTTGTTTGTGCACTGAATAGAAAAGTGCTTTTACATTGCAATGCATAAAAAAAAACGTTGTGCAATGAGAGATAATTGCGTTTGCATTGCAATGCATACAATAAAACTCGTTTGTGCACTGAATTTCTATTGCTTTTACATTGCAATGCATACAATAAAACTCGATTGTGCACTGAATAGAAATGTGTTTTTGCAATGCAATGCATACAATAAAACCGATGTACAATGAGAGATAAGTGCGTTTACAATGAGAGATAAATGCATGCACAATAAAACTCGTTTTTGCATTAAAGAGATGTGCTTTTACATTGCAATGCATACAATAAAACTCTTTTGTGCACTGAATAGAAAAGTGCTTTTACATTGCAATGCATAAAAAAAAACCGTTGTGCAATGAGAGATAATTGCGTTTGCATTGCAATGCATACAATAAAACTCGTTTGTGCACTGAATAGAAAAGTGCTTTTACATTGCAATGCATAAAATAAAACCGTTGTGCAATGAGAGAGAAAAGTGCTTTTGCATTGCAATGCATACAATAAAACTCGTTTGTGCACTGAATAGAAAAGTGCTTTTACATTGCAATGCATACAATAAAACTCGTTTGTGCACTGAATAGAAAAGTGCTTTTGCAATGCAATGCATATAATAAAAAAACCGTTTGTGCACTGAATAGAAAAGTGCTTTTACAATGCAATGCATACAATAAAACTCGTTTGTGCATGAATAGAAATGTGCTTTTTTGCAAATGCAAAATAAAACTCGTTTGTGCACTGAATAGAAAAGTGCTTTTGCATTGCAATGCATACAATAAAACTCTTTTGTGCACTGAATAGAAAAGTGCTTTTACACACAATGCAATGCATACAATAAAACTCGTTTGTGCAATGAATAGAAAAGTGCTTTTACAATGCAATGCATAAATAAAACTTGTTTGTGCACTGAATAGAAAAGTGCTTTTACATTGCAATAAAATAAAACATACAATGAGAGATAACTGCGTTTGCATTGCAATGCATACAATAAAACTCGAAATAGAAAAGTGCTTTTACATGCAATGCATAAAATAAAACCGTTGTGCATTGAGAGAAATGTGCATTTGCATTGCAATGGATACAATAAAACTCGTTTGTGCACTGAGAAAAGTGCTTTTACAATGCAATATGCAATGCATACAATAAAACTCGTTGTTGCACTGAAGAGAAAAGTGCTTCTGCGTTGCAATGTATACAATAAAACTTGTTTGTGCTCTGAATAGAAATGTGCTTTTGCAATGCAATGCATACAATAAAAACTTGTTTGTGCACTGAATAGAAAAGTGCTTTTACACTGCAATGCATAAAATAAAACCATTGTGCAATGAGAGATAAGTGCGTTTGCATTGCAATGCATACAATAAAACTCGTTTGTGCATTAAAGAGATGTGCTTTTACATTGCAATGCATACAATAAAACTCTTTTGTGCACTGAATAGAAAAGTGCTTTTGCAATGCAATGCATACAATAAAAACTTGTTTGTGCACTGAATAGAAAAGTGCTTTTACATTGCAATGCATAAAATAAAACCGTTGTGCAATGGAGAAAAGTGCTTTTGCATTGCAATGTATACAATTAAACTCTTTTGTTCACTGAATTTCTATTGCTTTTACATTGCAATGCATACAATAAAACTCGATTGTGCACTGAATAGAAATGTGCTTTTGCAATGCAATGCATACAATAAAACCGATGTACAATGAGAGAAAAGTGCGTTTACAATGAGAGATAAATGCATGCACAATAAAACTCGTTTGTGCATTAAAGAGATGTGCTTTTACATTGCAATGCATACAATAAAACTCTTTTGTGCACTGAATAGAAAAGTGCTTTTGCAATGCAATGCATACAATAAAAACTTGTTTGTGCACTGAATAGAAAAGTGCTTTTACATTGCAATGCATAAAAAAAAACCATTGTGCAATGAGAGATAATTGCGTTTGCATTGCAATGCATACAATAAAACTCGTTTGTGCACTGAATTTCTATTGCTTTTACATTGCAATGCATACAATAAAACTCGATTGTGCACTGAATAGAAATGTGCTTTTGCAATGCAATGCATACAATAAAACCGATGTACAATGAGAGATAAGTGCGTTTACAATGAGAGATAAATGCATGCACAATAAAACTCGTTTTTGCATTAAAGAGATGTGCTTTTACATTGCAATGCATTCAATAAAACTCTTTTGTGCACTGAATAGAAAAGTGCTTTTACATTGCAATGCATAAAAAAAAACCGTTGTGCAATGAGAGATAATTGCATTTGCATTGCAATGCATACAATAAAACTCGTTTGTGCACTGAATAGAAAAGTGCTTTTACACTGCAATGCATAAAATAAAACCGTTGTGCAATGAGAGATAAGTGCGTTTGCATTGCAATGCATACAATAAAACTCGTTTGTGCACTGAATAGAAAAGTGCTTTTACATTGCAATGCATAAAATAAAACTCGTTTGTGCATTAAAGAGATGTGCATTTACATTGCAATGCATACAATAAAACTCGATTGTGCACTGAATAGAAATGTGCTTTTGCAATGCAATGCATACAATAAAACCGATGTACAATGAGAGATAAGTGCGTTTACAATGCGATAAATGCATGCACAATAAAACTCGTTTGTGCATTAAAGAGATGTGCTTTTACATTGCAATGCATACAATAAAACTCTTTTGTGCACTGAATAGAAAAGTGCTTTTGCAATGCAATGCATACAATAAAAACTTGTTTGTGCACTGAATAGAAAAGTGCTTTTACATTGCAATGCATAAAAAAAAACCGTTGTGCAATGAGAGATAATTGCGTTTGCATTGCAATGCATACAATAAAACTCGTTTGTGCACTGAGAAAAAGTGCTTTTACAATGCAATGCAATGCATACAATAAAACTCGTTGTTGCACTGAAGAGAAAAGTGCTTCTGCGTTGCAATGTATACAATAAAACTCCTTTGTGCTCTGAATAGAAATGTGCTTTTGCAATGCAATGCATACAATAAAAATTTGTTTGTGCAATGAATAGAAAAGTGCTTTTACACTGCAATGCATAAAATAAAACCGTTGTGCATTGAGAGAAATGTGTATTTGCATTGCAATTCATACAATAAAACTCGTTTGTGCATTAAAGAGATGTGCTTTTACATTGCAATGCATACAATAAAACTCTTTTGTGCACTGAATAGAAAAGTGCTTTTGCAATGCAATGCATACAATAAAAACTTGTTTGTGCACTGAATAGAAAAGTGCTTTTACACTGCAGTGCATAAAATAAAACCGTTGTGCAATGAGAGATAAGTGCGTTTGCATTGCAATGCATACAATAAAACTCGTTGTTGCACTGAAGAGAAAAGTGCTTCTGCGTTGCAATGTATACAATAAAACTCCTTTGTGCTCTGAATAGAAATGTGCTTTTGCAATGCAATGCATACAATAAAAACTTGTTTGTGCAATGAATAGAAAAGTGCTTTTACATTGCAATGCATAAAAAAAACCGTTGTGCAATGAGAGATAATTGCGTTTGCATTGCAATGCATACAATAAAACTCGTTTGTGCACTGAGAAAAAGTGCTTTTACAATGCAATGCAATGCATACAATAAAACTCGTTGTTGCACTGAAGAGAAAAGTGCTTCTGCGTTGCAATGTATACAATAAAACTCCTTTGTGCTCTGAATAGAAATGTGCTTTTGCAATGCAATGCATACAATAAAAACTTGTTTGTGTCTAATGAATAGAAAAGTGCTTTTACACTGCAATGCATGAAATAAAACCGTTGTGCATTGAGAGAAATGTGTATTTGCATTGCAATTCATACAATAAAACTCGTTTGTGCATTAAAGAGATGTGCTTTTACATTGCAATGCATACAATAAAACTCTTTTGTGCACTGAATAGAAAAGTGCTTTTGCAATGCAATGCATACAATAAAAACTTGTTTGTGCACTGAATAGAAAAGTGCTTTTACACTGCAGTGCATAAAATAAAACCGTTGTGCAATGAGAGATAAGTGCGTTTGCATTGCAATGCATACAATAAAACTCATTGTTGCACTGAATAGAAAAGTATACAATACAATAAAACTCGTTTGTGCAGTGAACAGAAAAGTGCTTTTGCATTGCAATGTATAAAAGATCTCCTTGTGTATTGAGAGAAATGTGCGTTTGCATTGCAATGCATGCAATAAAACTCGTTGTTGCACTGCATTGCAATGCAAAAGCACTTTTCTCTCAGTGCACAAGTAGTCCATGAATGCATTGCAATGCAAAAGCACTTTTCTCATTCAAGGACTCGTTGTGCACTGAAGAGAAATGTGCTTTTGCATTGCAATGCATTCAAGATCTCGTTGTGCATCGAAGAGAGACGTGCTTTTGCATTGCATATAAGATCTCGTTGTGCATTGAAGAGAAAAGTGTGTTTGCATTTCAATGCATGCAATAACTTGTGCACTGAAGGAGAAAAGTGCTTTTGCATACCAGATCTCGTTGTGCATTGAAGAGATGGGCTTTTACATTGCACATACATAGAAATAGAAATGGCATTTGGTTTTTGAGCTGCTGGTTACAAAAACTTTATTGAGTGTTTTGACATGCACATCAGAGAGGAAAATTTTCGCAATAGATTTTCGCATTTTCAGCTCATTTATCATGGAAATGTGGCATTTTTTAAAAACCTTTTAAACTGTTGTGCATTGCAATGCATACAATAAAACTCGTTGTTGCACTGAAGAGAAAAGTGATTTTGCATTGCGTACAAGATGTCGTTGTTGCACTGAAGAGAAAAGTGCTTTTGCATTGCAATGCATACAATAAAACTCGTTGTGCAATGATAAATGTGCTTTTGCATTGCAACGTATACAATAAAACTCGTTTGTGCACTGAATAGAAAAGTGCTTTTGCATTGCAATGCATACAATAAAACCGTTGTGCAATGAGAGAAAAGTGCGTTTGCATTGCAATGTATACAATAAAACTCGTTGTTGCACTGAAAAGTGCTTTTGCATTACATACAAGATCTTGTTGTGCATTAAGAGAAAAGTGCTTTTGCATTGCATGCAATAACTTGTGCACTGAAGGAGAAAAGTGCTTTTGCATACCAGATCTCATTGTGCATTGAAGAGATGTGCTTTTACATTGCAATGCATACAATAAAACTCATTGTTGCACTCATTGTTGAAGAGAAGTGATTTTGCATTGCATACAAGATGTCGTTGTTGCACTGAAGAGAAAAGTGTTTGACCTTCATAACAGTTAAATCGCCACCGATGGCCCGATGTCCATAAAAGTCTGCAAGCTTCCTTAGGGTCATGTGACGCATGCGCACACCCGATTTTGTGAAGCTGTATGCAAATCAGGCATGAAGAGGGGCCGCTTTTAGCCATTCAATGGGATTTGCCATAGAAATACATAATTTTGACACCTTTTTAACTGTTATAGCGCCACTGAGTAGCCAGTCGCCACGCCCTTTTTCACGCCACCGCAGAATGAGCTCTTACATAGGCGTGGTAAGTTTGGTGAAAATATTTTGTTCCGTTCACGAGTTATAGCCAATTTAGTAAAAGTGGCTCCTCCCACTTGGAACGTTTTGCCGGCCCTTAGGGACCGTGAACCCAAATTTCCACTTTTTTTTGATAACTTTTGACATTCAGCCTCCAGAGAATCTTGCTGTTCTGGTTTGGTTCCGGTCGGGCCAAAAACCTAGGACGAGTTTGCAAAAGTACGTTTTTGGAAAAAGCCAAAATAGCCGCAAATTTTCCCCAGATGACGAGCCAATCCGAGGCATGCGTCCTGTCCGTCTTGAGCCAAGGATTCCAACAATGTAAGACACTCGAGCCTACGCCTAATGGTTTAGGAGTTACGATACGTTTCGTGCTTTTGACAGCTGTAGGCTTTTAGGCTTGAACCCCTAATAAAAAGGGCTTAAAAAGGGCCTAAAAAGGCCTATAAATAAAAAGTATAGGGTCAAGGCATTTGGTTTTTGAGCTGCTGGTTACAAAAACTTTATTGAGCGTTTTGACATGCACATCAGAGAGGAAAATTTTCGCAACAGATTTTCGCATTTTCAGCTCATTTATCATGGAAATGTGGCATTTTTTTTAAACCTTTTAAACTGTAGTACCTCTACCGATGGCCCGATCTCCATAAAAGTTAGCATGCTTCTTTAGAATAATATGGTGCACATACTCAGCTAATCTGGTAAAGTTCTACGCAGAGCAGACAATTTTTAGTCATTTAAATGTCATTTTGCATAAGATAATATAGTTTCAAGATTCAAGAGTTTTATTTGTCACATACACAGTTATATACAGAATATACAATCGGCAGTGAAATGTAAACAGGTCTGCTCCATGGACAGTGAAAATTCACAGTTATATATATCTGTAGAATTATAAATAAATCAAGTAGAAAAAATAAATAAATAAAGAAGTGGAATAAAATAAGTGAAATAAACTGTGCAGTGAGTAAATTGTAGACTTATAAATATGTGGTTAACAGAAATGTACAAAGTATAATGTGCAAACAGGTTTATAACAGGTTGTTACACAGTTACACAGTAACAACGAGAACAGAAAGTGCAGTGCAATGTCAGTATGTCGATGTTTATCCTGAAGTGAAGTCACGTGATGTTAAGTTACTGAGTTCAGGAGTCTGATGGCCTGGGGGAAGAAGCTCCTTCTGAGTCTCTCAGTTTTGGCCATCAGGCTTCGGAAGCGCTTACCAGATGGCAGGAGTGTGAAATGAGGGTTTGCAGGGTGATTAGAGTCCTTGATGATCTTAGTAGCTCTACCTTTGCAGTGTTTGGTGTAGACGTCCTGCAGAGACGGGAGAGCTGAACCTGAGATACGCTCGGATAAGTGCACAACTCTTTGCAGGGTTTTGCAGTCATGACTGGTGCTGTTCCCATACCACGCTGTGATGCACTGAGTTAAAACACTTTCTATCGCTCCTAAATAGAAAGTTTTCAGGATAGCTGGTGAAACCCTGAATTTCCTCAGCTGGCGCAGGTGGTACAGTCTTTGCCTGGCTTTTTTCACCTGTGTCTGAATGTGTGCAGTCCAGGTCAGGTCCTCGGAGATGTTTACACCCAGGTACTTGAAGCTACTCACTCTCTCTACTCGCTGATCATGAGAGGGGAGTATGTCCGTTGCTGTCTCTTCCTGAAGTCCACAATCAGTTCTTTGGTCTTGCCAACATTCAGAGAGAGACAGTTGTCCTGGCACCATGATGTTAGATGCTCCACCTCGTCCAAGTATGCCGTCTCATTGTTGTTGGAAATGAGGCCCAGGACAACAGTATCATCAGCAAATTTGATGATAGAGGTGGAGCTGTGTGTGGACAAACAGTCATGCGTGTAGAGAGAGTAGAGCAGGGGACTCAGGACACAGCCCTGTGGAGCTCCCACACTCAGGGTGATGGAGGTGGAGGTGAACTGGCCTACTCTCACCACCTGAGGCCTGCCAGTGAGGAAGTCTTCAATCCAGTGGCAGAGAGAATTCAGGCAGAGATCCAGGAGTTTGGCGGTTAGCTTAATGGGAACTATGGTGTTAAAGGCTGAGCTATAGTCAATAAATAGCAGCCTTATGTAGTTCCCACTTTTGCTGTCGATGTGAGTGAGGGAGGAGTGGAGGATATGAGACATGGCATCTTCAGTCGATCTATTGGGACGATAGGCAAACTGAAGAGGGTCCAAAGTGTCAGGAATGAAGGAGCAAATGGTGTTTTTAATGAGTCTCTCAAAGACCTTCATGACTATAGACGTGAGAGCCACTGGACGATAGTCATTTAGGCAAGAGGGTTTACTGTTCTTAGGGACAGGGATGATAGTGGATTTTTTGAAGGAGGTGGGGACCACAGATGTAGCGAGGGACTCATTAAAGATAGATGTAAACAACCCAGCGAGCTGATCAGCACAGGACCGCAGAACACGGCCTGAAATACCATCTGGCCCAGCAGCTTTCCTGACGTCCACACGCTTGAGTGCCCTCCGAACTTCATCCTCCGAGACAGAGATCACGTGGTTGTTGCTGCTCTGAGTAATTCCCTCTGACTCGCCACTTGGCGGAGTCACGTTGCCGCGGTTACAATCAAAGCGAGCATAGAAAGAGTTTAACTCATTCACAAGCGACGGATCAGCTCTCACCTCTGCAGAGGATTTAGATCCAAAAGAGCAGATGGACCTCAGACCCTGCCACATGCGCCGCAAGTCGTTGAGTTGGAAATGAGGCTCCATGTGATCCTTATAACGGAGCTTTGCGGCTTTAACTGCGCGTCTGAGAGCATAGCAGGACGATCTGTATTCAGTCATGTTCCCCGTTAGGAGACCGGCGTTGTAAGCGCCAGTGCGTGTGTTTACTGCAGCGCGGATTGAATTGTCCACCCACGGTTTCTGATTTGAGAAGGACGTTATTGTTATTGTTTGCGTGGCTTGCTCTGTAAGCGTGTTGATGAAGCAAAGCGCCACATCCATGAACTCGTTAAGTCAGCTGAACTCGCCCGGAACATGTCCCAGTCAACATCATCCAGAGCTGCCTATAGCGCGGTCTCTGAGTGGGGTGACCAACGCTTAACTTCCCGCCTCACCGGGGGTTCCTGAACGAGCCTTTGTTTGTATTCAGGTGTGAGGAAAATGGCGGCATGATCCGATTTGCCAAAAGCTGGAAGTGATCGCGCTTTATAGGCGTTCTTAAATGTAGAGTAGCAATGATCCAGCGTGTTTGCTCCTCGTGTAGGACAGGAGACTTGCTGGTGAAAGTTTGGCAAGACTTTCTTTAGGTTTGCTTTGTTGAAATCGCCCGCGACGATGAAAGCAGCATCGGGGTGTTTGTTTATGAAGCCGCTGGCAACATCATGAAGGCCAGATAAAGCCAGCCCTGTGTCTGCCTGTGGTGGAATGTAAACAGCGGTCGCGACGACCGCAGAAAACTCCCTCGGCAGATAGAATGGGCGGCAGATGATTGTTAAATGTTCCAGATGAGGCGAGCAGGACCGCGAGAGGATGGTGATGTTCCTGGGATCGCACCATTTCTTGTTGATCATGAAGCATACTCCACCGCCTTTGGATTTACTGGCCTCGGCTGTTCTGTCCATCCGAAAAACAGAGAAGTTCTCCGACGGCGTCACAGCTGTGTCCAGGACTGCGGGCGTGTGCCATGTTTCGGACAAACAAAAGATGTTACAGTCTCTCATGTCCCGTTGAAAACTTATCCTGGCTCTAAGATCGTCCATCTTATTCTCCAAGGATTGAACATTTGCTAGAAGAATGCTCGGGAGAGGAGGGCTGAATGCCCTTTTCCTCAGTCTGTTGCGGATACCAGCGCATTTCCCACGGTGTTTCTTGATTCTTCGCTGCCTACTCGTCTGGCCATTGGTCAACTCGGCGTTCCGAAGAATCTCAGATGGCCACAGAGGATCGGCGAAAGTGTCCTGAAACAGTCCAGTGTAGAGGTAACCAATGTCCAAAAGAGTTTTGCTGTCATAGCAGATCAGTGCAGTTGATAAGGTTGTAAAAATTGAGAGTAAAAGAAAGTAAAATAGTAAATAAAAGCACAGTCTTCGCGGAGCGACCTGAACGGCGACCGAACATGGCAGCGCCATTAATGGGAACTATGGTGTTAAAGGCTGAGCTACAGTCAAAATATAGCAGCCTTACGTAGTTCCCACTTTTGCTGTCGATGTGAGTGAGGGAGGAGTGGAGGACATGAGAGATGGCATCTTCAGTCGATCTATTGGGACGATAGGCAAACTGAAGAGGGTCCAAAGTGTCAGGAATGAAGGAGCAAATGGTGTTTTTAATGAGTCTCTCAAAGACCTTCATGACTATAGACGTGAGAGCCACTGGACGATAGTCATTTAGGCAAGAGGGTTTACTGTTCTTAGGGACAGGGATAATAGTGGATTTTTTGAAGGAGGTGGGGACCACAGATGTAGCGAGGGACTCATTAAAGATAGATATAGTTGACCTTTATAACAGTTAAATCACCACTGATGGCCCGACATCCATAAAAGTCTGCAAGCTTCCTTAGGATCATGTGGCACATGCACACGCCCAATTTTGTGACGCTGTATGCAAATCAGGCATGAAGAGGGGCCGCTTTCAGCCATTCAATGGGATTTGCCATAGAAATACATTGTTTTGACACCTTTTTAACCGTTATAGTGCCACCGAGTGGCCATTCGCCACGCCCTTTTCACGCCACCGCAGAAGGAGCTCTTACATAGGTGTGCTGAGTTTGGTGAAAATATTTTGTTCCGTTCACGAGTTATAGCCAATTTAGTGAAAAAGTGGCTCCTCCAACTTGGAACGTTTTGCCGGCCCTTAGGGACCGCAAACTAAAATTTCCACTTTTTTTGATAACTTTTGACATTCAGACTCCAGAGAATCTTGCTGCTCTGGTTTGGTTCCGGTCGGGCCAAAAACCTAGGACTAGTTCGCAAAAGTAGGTTTTTGGAAAAAGCCAAAATAGCCGCAAATTTTCCCCAGATGACGAGCCAATCCGAGGCATGCGTCATGTCCGTCTTGAGCCAAGGATTCCAACGATGTAAGACACTCAAGCCTACGCCTAATGGTTTAGGAGTTACGAGGCGTTTCATGCTTTTGACCGCTGTAGCGCCCCCGTCAGGCCGTTCAGGGTGCGCCTCGCTGTCATTCGTAGTCGTTGTGAGTACTACCAGCCCTGAAAGTTTTAAGTCTCTACGACTTACGGTTTGGTCTGCCCGATCAGTTTTAGATGGAGAATGATGCATCATGGGAAAATGAACAATTACAATAGGGTTTCAGCCTTTCAGGCTTGAACCCCTAATAAAAAGGGCATAAAAAGGGCATAAAAAGGCCTATAAATAAAAAAGTATAGGGTCAAGGCACTTGGTTTTTGAGCTGCTGGTTACAAAAACTTTATTGAGTGTTTTGACATGCACATCAGAGAGGAAAATGGTAGATTTTCGCATTTTCAGCTCATTTATCATGGAAATGTGGCCTTTTTTAAAAACCTTTTAAACTGTAGTACCTCTACCGATGGCCCAATGTCCGTAAAAGTTTGCACGCTTCTTTAGAATAATATGGTGCACGTGCTCAGCTAATCTGGTGAAGTTCTATGCAGAGCAGACAATTTTTAGTCATTTAAATATCATTTTGCATAAGATAATATAGTTTCAAGATTCAAGAGTTTTATTTGTCACATACACAGTTATATACAGAATATAAAATCGGCAGTGAAATGTAAACAGGTCCGCTCCATGGACAGTGAAAATTCACAGTTAAAAACACAAGGAGGAAATTATAATAGAAATAGAATAAAAAGTATATATATATATATATATATATATATATATATATATATATATATATATATATATATATATATATATATATATATATATATATATATATATCTGTAGAATTATAAATAAATCAAGCAGAAAAAGAAATAAAAGAAATAAAGAAGTGGAATAAAATAAGTGAGATAAACTGTGCAGTGAGTAAACTGTAGACTTATAAATATGTAGTTAACAGAAATGTACAAAGTATAATGTGCAAACAGGTTTATAACAGGTTGTTACACAGCAACAACGAGAACAGAAAGTGCAGTGTAATGTCAGTATGTCGATGTTTATCCTGAAGTGAAGTCAGGAGTCTGATGGCCTGGGGGAAGAAGCTCCTTCTGAGTCTCTCAGTTTTGGCCATCAGGCTTCGGAAGTGCTTACCAGATGGCAGCAGCGTGAAATGAGGGTTTGCAGGGTGATTAGAGTCCTTGATGATCTTAGTAGCTCTGCCTTTGCAGCGTTTGGTGTAGACGTCCTGCAGAGATGGGAGAGCTGACCCTGAGATACGCTTGGATAAGCGCACGACTCTTTGCAGGGTTTTGCAGTCATGACTGGTGCTGTTCCCATACCACGCTGTGATGCGTTAATGAGTTAAGTTAATACACTTTGAGTTAATACACTTTCTATCGCTCCTAAATAGAAAGTTTTCAGGATAGCTGGTGAAACCCTGAATTTCCTCAGCTGGCGCAGGTGGTACAGTCTTTGCCTGGCTTTTTTCACCTGTGTCTGAATGTGTGCAGTCCAGGTCAGGTCCTCTGAGATGTTTACTCCCAGGTACTTGAAGCTACTCACTCTCTCTACTGGTGACCCGCTGATCATGAGAGGGG
The DNA here is from genome assembly GCA_018749465.1 of Paracanthobrama guichenoti. Classification (NCBI taxonomy): domain Eukaryota; kingdom Metazoa; phylum Chordata; class Actinopteri; order Cypriniformes; family Gobionidae; genus Paracanthobrama; species Paracanthobrama guichenoti. The sequence goes on along the minus strand of CM031948.1, from coordinate 17,174,131 downwards.
AGTATGTCCGTTGCTGTCTCTTCCTGAAGTCCACAATAATTTCTTTGGTCTTGCCAACATTCAGAGAGAGACAGTTGTCCTGGATGGAGAATGATGCATCATGGGAAAATGAACAATTACAATATGGTTTCAGCCTTTCAGGCTTGAACCCCTAATAATAAAAATCCTTACGATTACAAAAGGGTTTCAGCACTTCGTGCTTGAACCCCTAATAATAATAAAAATCCTTACAATTACAATAGGGTTTCAGCACTTCGTGCTTGAACCCCTAATAATAATAATCCTAAGAAGAATAATAGGGCTCTGCGCCCTCAGGGCTTGGGCCCTAATAATGCTTATGACTTCCCGCCACGGAATCCATACCTTTCGAACAAACGATAACATCTCCAGTGATTGAAAATGAACTGACGCGCATGCGCGAATACATAAACGTGCCGTCATTGGCGCGCATTCGTGTTAAATAGAGACGATACATCATTCTTTGCGCATGCGCGGTAACACACACGTGACGCAAATACCTGATGTCACCGCGCTAGTCTGTAGCGAGTACTTCTTGGAGGTTAAATCCAGCCGATGTAGAGCACATCTTGCTCCAATTTTCACTAAAAGATAACTATTGTTGCAACAATGCAACCATTTATTGCAAAGTTATCACATATTTATCCGTACATACCATATTTCAAAACACCATGTTTCCAGTTTATGTGTTGTGTTGACCCAGTGGCCTAATGGATAAGGCATCAGCCTCCGGAGCTGGGGATTGTGGGTTCGAGTCCCATCTGGGTCGATCTAGCAGCATGAACTTTTTTTTGCATATAATGCACAAATATTGGTGTTATGTTCATGATGGAATCGTTTTTTTAGAATGGTCTTCGCTCACTTTCATGTACTGACATTTTTCGTTTACTTAAGTTACTCCTTTTGAAGTAAATTCATGCTTTGTTTTATTTTCATGCTTTAAGACTTGTAAGACTTTAAGACTTGTAAACAAGCAAATAACTAATATTTGATCACAAGTTCATTAAGAAAACAAAGATCAACACTGATCTCATACATTCAACCTTGATGGAATGTTTTGCATCCAAGAAATAATCAGACGTACACAAATGTATGTGACGCTTTAAATCACATACATTTGTGATTTAAAAACATAATACTATGTATTGTTTCCTCAATATTACATTAAAGTCAATTAAATATTTTAAGTAATTAAAATGGCATTTATAATGATATGGGTAAGGTTTTGGCCCTGTCCCTCGATATAATTATTCTTTTCAACAGGACTTTTAATTTGCAAACTGAAGACAAATGAAACAAAAAAACAAAAACACATTTGAATACAGTTAAAAGTATATTCTCATTGTTAATGTTTTGGCATAGGTATACATTATTTATGAATAAAAATTACCCAGTGATTTACCTGGCTTTTCCAAATCTTTATAACGGCAGTGAATGGGGCCCACAAATTTGAAGCAAAAAAAAAAAAAAAAAAAGTGCATCCATCAATCATTAACGTACTAGAGCTGAACGATTAATTGCATTTGCTTTAATATCGTGATATGATAAAACATGATTTTGTAAACACAAAGGCTGCGATTACAGTCTGGTGACGTGACACGCAAGAGTAAAGCAGTCTGCAGAAGCAGCATCAACTTGGCATGTTATACCTACAGGAAAGAACAGTTTGTGTTTAATCGTTCTAATATTGTGTTGGTCATACTATACAAAAAGGGGAGGGAGAAAAGATCCTCTCTCCAGTGATTCTGGACCAATTCTGATTTTAACTGCAGGTGCGCAATGACGCTGCGTGTGTTTTAGAAGCACCCATATTCTGCTTGCTTGCTTCCATTTCCTCTCTCTCTCTCTCTCTCTCTCTCTCTCTCTCCCACACACTCTCTCTCACACACACACACACACACACACACACACACACACACACACACACACACACACACACACACACACACACACACACAACAAAATAATATTTCATGATGTTCGGAAAGGTTGAAGCGAATCGCAGTGGGTGAGTCTCATTCTAGCTCCTGAGCTGTGAATCAGTATATCATGTACACGAGTTTGGGCACTGGTAAGGACAGTAAAAGATACTGGCTCACTACACATTGGGACACTGATGACTATTTCTGGCGACGTGACAATGTCCTCATTGTACAACATCATTACTGGTATTTGCATCTGAAGCAAATCGATTAATTTTTATAAGTAAAATATCTAGCTTCCACCAGACCGCCTTCCGTATTCAACTTGAAGAAAGTGTGACATCTCTTGCAGTTCAAAGCGCTTGCTCTACGTCCTAGTCATATGTCGTGTCAGTTACACATCTTCCTGCTCTTTTAAAGGAAAAAATGGAAAAGGTCTGACACGTACACCCAACTCATGGAATTATTAAATGACCAAATGAACTGTAATATGTATTAAATAAACGAAAAAAATATTAGAAACATGCCATTTTGGACCTTCTGTGCCAATTCTGGGAAACATCTTACCCCTAAGGTTTAATTTGGTCTCTATTTTAAAGTAAAAACAATACTTTTTACTCTTCAGATCTAATATTAATGTGCCCACAAATCCTCATTAACAAATAAAAAAAAAAAAAAAAAAAAAAAAAAGAATACAATTTCACATATTAAGATCAATTAACCTCTAAATGGTTCTGACTGACAAAAATCACAAATGTTGATAAAATTATTATTCTTTTCATAATTTCATACACTTAAGCAGACATGTGAATCAAACTGACTCTTATAGCAAGGGTTGAGGTCAACCCGAGTGTCTACCCAATCTAAACGGTGTTGAATTTGTAAAGGTTGTCAACTCTGAACCTACTCTGCAGCTCTGAGGGTTGAAGCTAAACTTTGCAGGAAGGTGTTGCTACAGTAGTTTGGCATTCCGGTCCCAGGGGCCTTAGGTGACCATCAGGGCCTGTTGTCCATTGATTAAAGACCTTTTAAATCAAATAATTTATTTTATTTAGGTTTAAACATTAGGATTTAGTTGACTTGATTTATAGATTTTGTGAATTATACAAGTTCAGAACAGGCCATTTCTGGTGTTCAATTCATTTATAGAACATGAATGAAGAAAGTTAAACATGTCTGTAATATATTTTTAATTATTGAAAACATTTTGTATATGTATTGAGAAAACTAACATTTTGCATGAGATTTCAGCCTTTATTTCATAATTATTTTGATGATAAAAAAATTCAAAGAATTTAAATCCATTTTTTCTAAAAACAAACCAAGAAAACTGCCCAAAACTGGCAGAAAATGGAGGCCATTGTCAGCATTTTATTAAAAATTATCTGTGCAATCAATCTAAAATAGTTCAATTACTTCTATGGAGTACATGCCAAAATCTTCAGGTTGTTTGGATTCTTTGAGCACTTGAAGACTTCCCTCAATTTTGCCCAGTTCAGCATACAGTTTTACCTGAAAAGGGTTACAAGACACTTTACATTGTTATTTCAGCTTCACACAACACAAGAACTGTCGTTTCCAATCAGCAGTAAGGGATCTGTGCCATACCTGTGCTCTCACAAACTTGTGAAGATCAGACACCAATCTTTTGGCTTCTGGTGCCACAGCCAAGACTGTGAAATGAGCATCTAGTAATAAGCAAATCCAGTCTATGATCTTAAAAAAAGAAAAAAAAAAAGTTAGACAGATGCAAACTAGATATAATTGTTCAAAATTGTTTGGTGACAGACCTGAGAAAAACTTGGTTTCCGTAGAGCTGGGATTTGTTTGTGTGCATCATGAGAATATTTGAGATGAAGGAAAAGTAGATACTGTAAAAATACCTTAAAAAAAAAGTGAATTGAGAAGGCAAAGGTCATTAATGATTTCATTCTTCCCATTAGGCTTGTAACAAACTACTGACAATTAATGAATAAATAAGTAATATGCATTATAATAAAACATTCCACATCCTGCCCAATGTCCAGAGAGGCACCATATATTTGGGGGGGGCGGGGGGCATCTACCTCTGTTCCACAAATTGGGATACTAAATGGGAAACAATACCAAACTAGGCTAAATGTGCTGGTGTGTCAAATACTCACAATGACCTGCGGAACAGTGAGATCTTTTAGATGTGGCAGCAGGGGATTGTCACTGTACGCTGTCTGCAGAACCTCATTTCTATCCGATAGGTTAAAGAAAACACGCAACCAAAAAAAAACAAAAAAAACAAAAACAAAAAAAAAATTTTTTTTTTTTAAATGCACTGGTTTTGATGAAGGATACAGAAGAGCACCCTTGTGTAACCCCACAGGACAGCTCATATTCACGGATAAGGGATCTCTTTGTAGCTTGCTGCTGGGGGCATCAGGGACATCACGCTCTAGTGCTGAGGGGCAGAAGCCATTCTGCTGTCCACCCTCCTCCAATTCACTTTGTGTCTGAGTCAGCACTTTCATGAAGATGACACTCTCTGTGTCAAGATTCACAGTCTCAATCTCTGAGTCTGGAGTACTATAGTCAGACAAGATTTTTCATAAAATTAGTTTTACATCAGTTCTCTGTAAAAGGACATTTGTGCAAATTCAAAAGCGTGTAAAATTAAATACAAAAATTCTTAAGTGTGTAAAAGTGCAGGATTCACCTGAGAATAGTTTTAAGACAAGCACAGGTGACAGCTTCAGGAATGTCCGGAAAAATTTGGAAAGCAATCTGACAGAGATGGAAGTCTTTCTTCACCATGGCCAGTGACAGAAGTTCAGGGCACACACTGCATTTCCAAAAAAAAAAAAAAAACCCCAAGAAAACAACCAAAAACAAGACAATGGGCATAGATACACACAAAACACTAGCAGCTGGAAGACAACTGTCCAAAGAGCATGTGTAGTCAAACCTGTAGCAGAGGTACTGAGTCTCCAACAGCTGTAGAAATACAGACTGAGGGTAGAAGTTGGCCTCTGTCTGGGATCTTGACACTAGCTCTAATGCCACCCTGCCTGTTGCCAGCTGGAGGTCAGTCTGAGGAGTCAGACGAATAAACTCACCCACCTCTGCTTGTACATCCTCTATTGCATCAGTCTAGTGCAAAAAAAACAAACAAACATTGCATCATTACAAACCATTGAACACAAATCAAAATTGCAAAGGCTGTTGAATATACATACACGTACATGTGAGCATATATTTTGACAAAAAAAAAAAAAAAAAAAAAAAAAAAAAAAAAAAAAAACCTACATACCCAACTAAACATGTCTGTGTAAATAACCCCTTGGATCTTAAATGTACAGTACTGTATTGCATTCTTGAGAATCTATGGATTTTGGAACCTATTGTAATCGTTGTTTGGGTCCCTCATTTGTTCTCAGAGTTAAAACCTGGATCTCATCATATTGCAACTGTTGTGAAGAGCTCAAAAGTGAGGAAGATGCTGGAAAACCAAAGAGTATGCCAAGGAAAGAAAGTACTCGGAGGATTTTCTTAAAGAACAGTGGGCAGTTTCACAAATCAGGGACTCACACAGTGTCTACACCAGACACGACAGTTGTTGTACAGCTGTTGTACAGCTTGAGGCGGTCTATGCTGGACGTGACAAATCAAATGTTTTCTTTCGTGTCATTAACAGCGCGAGTACTTACAAGTTATTTATTTGTCATTACACATGTACAAGTACAGTATAACGAAATGAGTTTGGAGCAAGCCTCCGGGCCGCAGCCGATTAGTCAGGCGCCGCCACACGCTCTCCAGAAATACAAGAATGCAGTTTAGCAAGCATTATAGCAAAACACAACAAAACATCAACATAAACATGACACAGTACACATGGTCACGTGATGGGATTTTTTGTATGGACTGGGGGAGGAGATAGATAAAGACAGGCAGACGGTTGTAGTGGGGGCGGGGGTAGGTTGTGTATGGTGTGAGTGAGTCTGAGATTGTGTTGTGTGAGAATGTTAGCCATAACTTCAGATGTTTTCGAGTTCAGTTCTATGGTTTGTCCTTGAAGGGAGATAAGGCAGTGCACAGGGGAAGATAGCAGACAGCTGCCCAGCTGACCTCCCAACCGAGAGATAGGGACAAGTGAGGTTCGTTGGGCTAGTTGATTAGGTCAGGCAAATACAATTTATTATTTTTTAATCCATTTGATGATCTTCGGTAATTTGTCCGGATCATAATCAATCAATCAGATCTGGTCCTCAGCGTTTCGCGTCCGGTCTGTGCAGTTTCCCTAGACATTACGTCCAGCCTCATGGCCAGACCGGTTACAGTCCGTAAAAGTTCACCGATCTGACCCCCGATGGAGTACTTGAAGTACGTCAAAAAAAGAACAGGGCATCAGTTTACGGTCAAGAATTTGTGACGCCTCACCACATCCAGTGTAGAGAGCATCACTGATGTAATGGGTTTTATTTGATTTGTTGCATCCGGTGTAAACAGTCATGCACAACTATCACAAAAATGGTAACACTTCACAATAAGGTCTCATTTTTTAACATTAGTTAAGGCAATAACTAACATTAACAAAAGGGTAAGAATACAATGTTCTTTGTTAGTTAATAAAAATGTTCATGTTAGTTCACAGTGCATTAATGTTAACAGATACAACCTTTGATTTTAATGTATTAGGAAATTATGAAATTAACAATTTACTAAGACTAATAAATGCTTTAGTTAATAAATAAACTCCAGCTGGTCCAAAACGCAGCAGCTCGAGCTCTTACTAGAACAAGTATGACCATATTAGCCCGGTTCTGTCAACACTGCACTGGCTCCCTATTAAACATCGTATAAATTTTAAAATCTTGCTTATTACTTACAAAGCACTAAATAGTTTAGCTCCCCAGTACTTGAGCGAACTCAACGCATTATACTCCATCACGTCTATTGCGGTCTCAAAACTCTGGCCAGCTGATAATACCTAGAATATCAAAATCAACTGCAGGCGGTCGATCCTTTTCCCATTTAGGGCCTAAACTCTGGAACAGTCTTCCTAGCATTCAAGATTCAAGATTTTTATTTGTCACATACACAGTTATATACAATCGGCAGTGAAATGTAAACAGGTCCGCTACATGGACAGTGCAAATTCACAGTTAAAAACACAAGGAGGAAATTATAATAGAAATAGGATAAAAAAGTACTATATAACTATATCATTCATATTCATTATATAAATATTCATTATTTATTTATATTTATATTTATATTTATATATTATATCTCTGTAGAATAATAAATCATCAAGTCAAGTAGAAAAAAAAAAAAAAGAAGTGGAATAAAATTATTGAAGTAGACTGTGCAGTGAATAAACTGTAGACTTATAAATATGTGGTTAACAAATGTATAAAGAGTATAATGTGCAAACAGGTTTATAACACAGTAACAACGAGAACAGAAAGTGCAGTGCAATGTCAGTGTACCGATGCTTATCCTGAAGTGAAGTTACGTGGTGTTAAGTGACTGAGTTCAGGAGTCTGATGGCCTGGGGGAAGAAGCTCCTCCTGAGTCTCTCAGTTTTGGCCATCAGGCTACGGAAGCGCTTACCAGATGGCAGCAGCGTGAAATGAGGGTTTGCAGGGTGATTAGAGTCCTTGATGATCTTAGTAGCTCTACCTTTGCAGCGTTTGGTGTAGACGTCCTGCAGAGACGGGAGAGCTGACCCTGAGATACGCTCAGATAAGCGCACAACTCTTTGCAGGGCTTTGCAGTCATGACTGGTGCTGTTCCCATACCACGCTGTGATGCACTGAGTTAATACACTTTCTATCGCCCCTAAATAGAAAGTTTTCAGGATAGCTGGTGAAACCCTGAATTTCCTCAGCTGGTGCAGGTGGTACAGTCTTTGCCTGGCTTTTTTCACCTGTGTCTGAATGTGAGCAGTCCAGGTCAGGTCCTCGGAGATGTTTACACCCAGGTACTTGAAGCTGCTCACTCTCTCTACTGGTGACCCGCTGATCATGAGGGGGGAGTATGTCCGTTGCTGTCTCTTCCTGAAGTCCACAATCATTTCTTTGGTCTTGCCAACATTCAGAGAGAGACAGTTGTCCTGGCACCATGATGTTAGATGCTCCACCTCGTCCAAGTATGCCGTCTCGTTGTTGGAAATGAGGCCCAGGACAACAGTATCATCAGCAAATTTGATGATAGAGGTGGAGCTGTGTGTGGACAAACAGTCATGTGTGTAGAGCGAGTAGAGCAGGGGACTCAGGACACAGCCCTGTGGAGCTCCCACACTCAGGGAGATGGAGGTGGACTGGCCTATTCTCACCACCTGAGGCCTGCCAGTGAGGAAGTCCTCAATCCAGTGGCAGAGAGAAGGATTCAGGCCGAGATCCAGGAGTTTGGAGGTTAGCTTGATGGGAACTATGGTGTTAAAGGATGAGCTATAGTCAATAAATAGCCTTACGTAGTTCCCACTTTTGCTTTCGATGTGAGTGAGGGAGGAGTGGAGGACATGAGAGCTAGCATCTTCAGTCGATCTATTGGGACGATAGGCAAACTGAAGAGGGTCCAAAGTGTCAGGAATGTTTGTTCGGGAAGCAGACACACTCTGTCAGTTTAAATCTAGACTAAAAACGCATCTCTTTACTATGGCTTACACATAAAACATTATCAATTTCTATTATTCAAATCAGTAAATGATTGTTGGGCTGCATTAACTAGGTCAGCCGGAACCGGGAACACTTCCCATAACACCTGATGTTACATCATAAGAAGAATGGCATCTACGCTAATGTTAGTCTCTCCGTTTATCCCGATCCGTATCCAGATCAGATGGTGGACCTGCGCCTGGACATGACCAACGCATCCCTGAAATGTCTGCAGAGAGCGTGTCAAATAAACCCCCGCCGTAAATGCCGCATCGACACGACATCCTCATTAAACCCGTCTTCAGCGTGACGACTCCAATCTTTTGAATAATCTTATGAATATCTATTTACCTAATATGAATTAAGACCTGCTATGTTGCCAGAATTATAATCATACACTGTTTGTTCATCACCAGAGGAGAACTGGCACCCCGACTGAGTCTGGTTTCTCCCAAGGTTTTTTTTTCTCCATTCTGACCCTGAAGGAGTTTTGGTTCCTTGCCACCGGCTTTTGGCTTGCTCAGTTGGGGACACCTAAATTTGATCTAGATTACCGATCTGCCCGCATTGACACTATATGATACTTGAAATTAGCTGGATAACATCACCGTTTCACCAGAACGGCTGTACAAATTCTGTTGCATTATTTTCCTGTTAACAATGTGAAGCTGCTTTGAAACAATTGGACTTGTTAAAAGTGCTATATAAATAAAGGTGATTTGATTTGTTTAGAAGTATTGTTCACTGTTAATGTTAACTAATGTTTACAAATGAAACCTTACGGTAAAGTGTTACCAAATAAAATACTGTCATTAATCAGAGAAAGCTACACACCACCATCAGAACCAAGACATTGAACCAGCTAATGTGTAAATTCCATTTTGTTCAGAAATTTAATATATAGTGTCTCTCTCGTGAATATGCTTCTGAAGTGCTGTGCTAAAAAAAAACTCGCAAGGGGACTCTGCAAGGGGTATGTAAACTTGAGCGCGTGTGTACGTGTATGTGTGTACATATACATATACACACACAGGTCATATAATTAGAATATCACCAAAAAGTTGATTCACAAATGCCGATTCATCCAATAATGAAACAAGTTGTGATGAATGAGAGAAAATAAAATACATTTGAATGGACTCAATTTAATCTTTTAAATAGACTACAGCCATGACCATTTTGTCAGAACCTCTAGTTTGCATGTTATTGTTTAGTTGTCGTCTTTTTTTTCTCTTCATAATCGTGGGAGAATCGCAATCTGCATTTTACAACAAAAAGAAATTGTGATTCTCAATTTATCCAGAATTGTGCAGCTTGTAATTCAAATACATGTGCACAGTTGTTTAACTGTTAGCTTATTTTCAATTATGTATTTTTAATAAATATATGCATGCATGCATACATACATACATACATACATACGTGCTGGTCATATAATTAGAATATCAAAAAGTTGATTTATTTCACCAATTCCATTAAAAAAAAAAAAAAAAAGTGAAACTTGTATAAAATATTCATTCATCCATTCATTACACACAGACTGATACATTTCAAATGTATATTTATTTTAAATTTTGATTATAACTGACAACTAAGGAAAATCCCAAATTCAGGATCTCAGAAAATTAGAATATTACTTAAGACCAATACAAAGAAAGGATTTTTAGAAATCTTGGCCAACTGAAAAGTATGAACATGTACAGCACTCAATATTTAGTTGGGGCTCCTTTTGCCTGAATTACTGCAGCAATGCGGCGTGGCATGGAGTCGATCAGTCTGTGGCACTGCTCAGGTGTTATGAGAGCCCAGGTTGCTCTGATAGTGGCCTTAAGCTCTTCTGCATTGTTGGGTCTGGCATATCGCATCTTCCTCTTCACAATACCCCATAGATTTTCTATGGGGTTAAGGTCAGGCAAGTTTGCTGGCCAATTAAGAACAGGGATACCATGGTCCTTAAACCAGGTACTGGTTGCAGGTGCCAAATCCTCTTGGAAAATGAAATCTGCATCTCCATAAACTTGGTCAGCAGCAGGAAGCATGAAGTGCTCTAAAACTTCCTGGTATGTGGCTGCGTTGACCTTGGACCTCAGAAACACAGTGGACCAACACCAGCAGTTGACATGGCACCCCAAACCATCACTGACTGTGGAAACTTTACACTGGACCTCAAGCAACATGGATTGTGTGCCTCTCCTCTCTTCCTCCAGACTCTGGAAATCAGGGTCCCAAAGGAAATGCAAAATTTACTTTCATCAGAGAACATAACTTTGGACCACTCAGCAGCAGTCCAGTCCTTTTTGTCTTTAGCCCAGGCGAGACGCTTCTGATGCGGTCTGTTTTTCAAGAGTGGCTTGACAAGGAATGCGACAGCTGAAACCCATGTCTTGCATACATCTGTGTGCAGTGGTTCTTGAAGCACTGACTCCAGCTGCAGTCCCTCTTTGTGAATCTCCCCCACATTTTTGAATGGGTTTTGTTTCACAAACTTCTCCAGGGTGCGGTTATCCCTATTGCTTGTACACTTTTTTTCTACCACATCTTTTCCTTCCCTTCGCCTCTCTATTAATGTGCTTGGACACAGAGATCTGTTAACAGCCAGCCTGTGGCACCAGGGGTCTACGATATTGAACCTTTTCACAATATTCTAATTTCCTGACATACTGAATTTGGGATTTTCCTTAGTTGTCAGTTATAATCAAAATTAAGAAAAACATTTGAAATACATCAGTCTGTGTGTAATGAATGAATATAATGTACAAGTTTCACTTTCTGAATGGAATTAGTGAAATAAATCAACTTGTTGATGATATTCTAATTATATGACCAGCACCTACCTACATGTATGCATGCATGTATTTATTAAAAATACATAATTGAAAATAAGCGAACAGTTAAACAACTGTGCACATGTATTTGAATTACGAGCTGCACGATTCTGGATAAATTAAGAATCACACATTTTTTTTGTGTAAAATGGAGATCGCGATTCTCTCACGATTCTGAAGAGAAAAAAGAAAGATGACGACAACTAAACAAAATAACATACAAACTAGAGGTTCTGACAAAATAGTCATGGCTGTAGTCCATTTAAAAGATTAAATTGAGTCCATTCAAATTTTTTATTTTATTTTGTTCAATGTCTCATTCATCACAACTTGTTTCATTATTGGATGAATCAGCGTTTGTGAATAAATCTTTTAAATGAATGATTCAATGACACTTTTTTTAAACACTCACTTATCGCCACCTCCTGGCGTACGATAAGCAATACAAGTGTCAAAATACTTTTTAAAAAGATGATTTACTCTTATTTTGATCAATACAGTGTTTTACCCTGTGTTTTAACACATGGATAACGGTAACGTGTGGTTGAAAAGACTGTTTGTTTGTGAAGCTGCTTCATATGGAAGCTGCTCTCCGGATGAGCAGCAACGCGAACGCTGATTTGAATGTTGCAGTGTGATGATCGTACTTTCAGAGGTTAACCAAAGTCTTGTTTTAAACAGTTTCGCAACACAAGCCTCAGCGGAGCTGCCCATATCAACAAATGAGCGCGTTCCCATCGGAAGTGTGGCGGCCGACCCTCTCATGGTGCGTGTCCTTTGGCACGGAGTAGAGTGGGAGCATTTTCAATTAATTCCTATGGAAGTTCATAGGAATGAACTGGAAATACTCGCTCTACTCTGCTTGCCATAGACACCCGTCATTCATTAACAGGGGCAGCAGCAAAACATGAACCCTTCACACTCCACTTGACGCCTGTGATGTGAAACAGGCATAAAAATAAAAACAGCAGAATCGGTCATTTAGGAATAAAATTGCGTGGGTGTTTGAATCAAAAAAAATCACAAAATCGCTTAATCATGCAGCTCTAATTAGCCATGTAGGAATTTGTGTGATTACAAGATCTAACTTACCTTGAAAATATCAAATGACATTCAAAAAACAAGTTTCTGCCATTTTAATAAATGACAGAGGCAGCCTTATACCTTAATGTGTTCTAGAAGTTGATCCACTGTTAGCGCAGACTTGACAATAGAAGTCTGCAAGAAAAAGTAAAGCAGAATATATTAAGTGACAAAAATGGTCAGAACCAATGGTTTGAAATGGTTTGTTATATTCTATAACTAAATTAATTTAAAACATTTAAGAGAATAAACAAAACTCCTCTCTCAGAGGGGTATAAATAAAACTACAAATGTTTGACAAACAAGGAGCTGTTTTCAATTCAAAGTACTAAGACACATGCTTGATTGATCATTAAATTGATCATGCAGTACAGTGGAATGTTTTCTGCATACTACCCGTAGTATACACAGTGCCACACAAAAAAAACAAAAACAACAACAGTTCAATATATTCACAAGTTGTAGTAATTATACATTTAAAAAAAAAATGTAAAAATTAAAATGCGTTACTTTGTGTTTAGTGTTTGTTCAGCACAGGAGTCTGCAACTTTAATCAATTGTATTTTTTGCACACAAAAACATTTAACTTCAGTAAAATAAAGTTGCCAAACACCGGTTACGTCACTTGCCCACCTCGGCACCGCCCCCACCGTCGTTTTGCTTTTTATAGTAATAAAATCATTTAGTTCAGTTCTCTTTGAACAGATACAATTAAAAATGAACTTGTCTGCTCAATACAGTGCAAGGCGAACGAGAGTCGCAGCACAAACGCAGCAGGAGTCCGATTTTATTTATCACGAGAGCTGACAGATGATGATAGCGGAAGATTTGGTTTCAAAGATAAATGTAAAAACGCCTATTTAAGTGAGTTTGTCATTGTACTGTGGTGGTGTTTTTCATTAATAAAAATAGGCTAATGAACCCACAATTCGAAGTACCGCACCCCCGAATTGGCGCCAATTCTAAACCGCAAGTAAAATGAGCATGGCCGCACTGTCATTCATTCATAGCCGCACAGTGCACACGAATTTACAGCCGCACCGTCATTAATTTACGGTGCGTGTCCAGTCATAGGAATTAATTGAAAACACTCACTTTGCTCTGCACTGCTCCGTTATGAATGCCCGAGCAGCATACTTTCGGTTTAAAATTAGCAATCTGAAAAAGCCCCCACCGTCACATCCCTACTTCAAACTCGCGAGCCCCGTTCACTGCCATTATAAAGCTTGGAAACATCAGGATATTTATTAATATAACATCAGATATATCAGATTAATATGTTCATCAGAAAGAAGAAAGTCACATACACCAAGGATGGCTCGAGGGTGAGTAAATCATGGAGTAACTTTCATTTTAAAGTGAACTAATCCTTTAAGCATATAGCATAGCTATACATATATTTCACTATATACGTTTTTATAGCATTCAGATGGCATGCTTGTTTGAACAGCATTGGGCAGGATGTGGAATAATGTTTCATCAAAATAAAAAAAAATTAAGATTTTTTAATTTTTTTTTAAAATCTGATTAAATCGAAGAAATAATCGGCCAAACTAATCATCTATCTGGTATAACTGAGTGTATCTTACTTTTCTTGTTGACATCCTGCTCTTGATCCCTGGTGTCTGTGTGATGTCACCATGAGGCTGGGCAGTCCACAAAGTCAAAAGGCTGCATGACTTGGATTCTGACGAAACAAAACGTCATGACATGTTTTACCACATTTCATATATGCCACTCTAGAAAAGAAAACAGCAGATGTTTCATATTTCAACAAAAGTCTTTACCACTCTGGCTCTGCTTCAGTTTTCCCATGGTAGCTGCGAGAGATGACTTCTGGCACTCAAAAGGAATTACTGACAGCATCTTCCCATGAGGGACGTATAGCTTCCCAGAATAACACCACAACTGTATTCAGGAGAAAATGTTTCACTGCAGTATTAAACATACGTGTAATAATAATAATAATAATAATAATAATAATAATAATAATTATTATTTCACACCTGACTACAGATCCTTCCTGCCATTTCTTTACTAGCCTGAAGAGTTTGGAAATGTGTGTTCCAGATGCAAAGGTAATCTACGAACGACAACATTCCAATGATCATTGCGAAAATCAGATATTAAGTAATAAGAGAGAGAGAGAGAAAAAAAAAAAAAAAGCACTAACATCATTGGTAAGAATGTGAAGGGTGAGCATGGGAGAGCAAAAGAGTTTATTCACCGAGTGCCTCGATCATGCGACCACTAAACAATGCTGAGATACAGTGAGAAGCACTTAAATTCAGCGAAGAACACAAACGTCTCAGTAGGGCTGGGAATCGAAAAATCGATTCCAATTCTGGAATCAGATAAAGGATTAGTTCACTTAAATGAAAATTTCAATTTACTCACCCCCATCTCATCCATGATGTTCATGTCTTTCTTCAGTCGAAAATAAATTACTTTTGAGGAAAACATTCCAGGATTTCTCTCCACATAATAGACTTCAATGGCAACCAATGGGTTGAAGGTCCAAATCAATGTAGTTTCAAAGGGCCTCAGAGGGCTCTGCACAATCCTAGCCGAGGAATAGGGTCTTATCTATCGAAACCATCTGTCATTTTCTTAAAAAAAAAAACAAACAAACAAAAACTTAACCATAAACGCACAACTTCTGTGTTGTTCTTCACTGTGTATGATGTCATGTCGGGAAAAGGTCACGTCTTTGCCGTAGGTGGGAGTAATCACTCAGTGTCGAAAAACTCCATCTTATGTTCTTTAAACTTTAAAATTGTCCGACATTTTTTACCTTTATTTTTTGT
Organism: Paracanthobrama guichenoti; assembly: GCA_018749465.1. NCBI lineage: Eukaryota > Metazoa > Chordata > Actinopteri > Cypriniformes > Gobionidae > Paracanthobrama > Paracanthobrama guichenoti. The sequence goes on along the minus strand of CM031948.1, from coordinate 17,158,847 downwards.
AAAGGGCTTTTGATTTAGTCTTTGCATGGTTGTTTTAACACTGGGTCGGTACTTCCACATACATCACAACCGTGATTTTCTGACGTGATGAAGTCATACACAGTGTGAAAACAAAAAAACAAAAACAAAACAAAAAAAACAGTAACACAGAAGTCACGCATTTGAGGTTAAAGTATATAAATGTTTATTTTTTTATTTAGAAAATGACCGATGGTTTTGCTAGATAAGACACTATTCCTCAGCTGGGATTGTGCAGAGCCCTCTGAAACTGCACTGATTTGGACCTTCAACCCATTGGCTGCCAGTGAAAACTTTATGTGAAAACATTTATGTGCAAACATTATGTGAAGAAAAATCCTAGTACGTTTTCCTGTAAAAACTAAGTGAACTAATCCTTTACGGTCATGAATCGGATACTTGTTATAAAATTAAAATTTTTATTCCTTTCTGTGCATTTTAATATGAATTTAACCCTCTGGTCCTCTTCATTTAGGGGTGATTCGCTTCTTCATGGTCAGAAGTGACCGAAGCCTTAATGCATCTTTTCTCCCCAGGAAAACCAATGTAATATTTTAGTTCAATAATATTTTTGATAATTATTTAGAATTGAGGGTATTTTATGATACTATGCATTATTTATAGAATTTGTATTAGCTATTTTTCCCCATTAAAAAAAAAAAAAAAATAGAAAATCTAATATTTAATTTTTCAATTAATCTAAATTCCAATTATTTCAAGTATTCCATGTTAAAATGGAATCATTCAAAATCCAATTTTAGTGCCATCTGGTGGGAATAAAAAAAAAGAAAGAAAATGATAATGTTGTAACCACTAGATTCCTATACAACTCAATATAAAGTGGCTTATAAATTCTCTAGCGTTTTAGACACTTTATTAAGTTGTGAATTTGGATTTATACTTAGACATTCTCAAAGACTACTTTGTCAAGGATTTTATATATTGATTTGATGTGTCAGTTTTGCATTAATTTTACTACATTCAAACCTGAGCAGAGAGGAGAACATTTTGGACAGAACATCAAAATTCAATAAAAATGTAACAAATGAACAGGTATTTGACTCAATTTTACCATATTGATATAGCCACACCAGTTAATTTGTGTGCGTATAATTGTGGTTTGTGTGTGTCTGTGAGTGTTTACGTGAGTGTGTCTGTTTTAGTGTCTCAATGTTTTAGTGTAACCTCTTCCTTGCTGTTTGTTTTCTTACTGCATTGTGGCTGAATTATTGATTTTGTTTCACACATTTGCAAAAATGTGCTCTGTGTTATAGTCGCACTAGTTCATATAGATGTGTGGGGGGGAGGGGGTTTGGTTGTGTCTATTTTGCACTCTTGATATTTTAGAATGTCACCCCTATATTGCTGTGCACTTTTTTTCTGCATCTTGCAGATCATTAACTAAAAAAAAAAAGTTGTTTTAGGGTTTAGATACCCTTTAATGGTAGCAGAATACTAAGAATAAATGTGAATGATATATTACTTTTTTTTTTTACCTTACTGGAATAGAAATTGGGAATCGATAAGAATCGGAATCGATAAAATGTACCATGATAGTGAGGTGCCATGCTTGGTTTTACCTATGGTTATCATTATATCGAATATCGAAACTGTCGAAATATCGCAAATGTACATAAATTGCAACGGCACGCAATATCTTGTGAAAAGCGTACATTTTAGGTCGACGCATACAGCAGAGAATAGACTGGGCACATGACTGTTATTATGTGACTTGCTTGACGTTAAAGTTAAACGCAATAACTTGCGAAAAACTCCTTGCAGTCTCACGCTGTCTGACACACATCGAAACATGCGCACAAGCATCCTCTCTGAAAGAGTGCGATCCCTTCAGTTCTGCTTTGTGCCTTGTTACACTCAAACTGTCAAATACACGGCTATCAAAATGGCTGTCTTGAAGAGTTTTCATGTAAACGGTCATTATGCTTTAAGTGAACGATATCAGTTGGGAAAGAAACTGAATGCGTGTCAATAGGACCCGTGCATTAGGTCAAAGTGACAGCCTGCTAATACAGTAAACCTGCCGCTGTCTGTCAAACAACAAGAGACAAAGAGAAAAATCACTCAGTGCTCTTGGCTGAATAACCTTTATTATGTATCACTGTATATTTAATTAATGTGAAGACTACTGATTTTAGTTCTTATTTTTAATAAAGAAATTAAAATTAAAATCGTCCACCAAATAATCGTTCAGGTGTCTTTTTTTACTTGGATGTTCTTGATGTTAAGCTTTAGGTTGATATAACTATTATCAAGTCAAGCAAAGAGTTTTTGGTATTTAAATATCTACATTACATTTTTGGTTTTTTATATTGATGTTAAAATTATATTGTCAGATGTGTGACAATTTTTGCTAAAACACTGCTCGTCACTTTCAGAAGTTGCTTTGTTTTCCCAGTAAGAATGTGAAACTCATAAAAAGGTATTCTCAGGTTTTTAAATAATTTTAATAGATTTTACACACTAATAGCAATATCGTATTGCATATCGCATTTTTCTTCAATATCACACAGCCCTAGTTATCATGATCAAAATATATGATACTATGGATGACCAAAGGTTAATTAATAAAAGTAGAGTCCTAACTTAAACCGTAAGAATATTTACATTTTACCCTATAAAAATGAGGTTGTTACAATTTTTACAGATGTTACTATTTTTATTAATGAACAAATTCACATCTGCACCCAACTCAAGCTACTGTCAAATGTGCATTTAAGAGACAAAACATTTAATATTAATATTGCACCGCGCAATACAAACTGTTAGGCAACATAAGTCAGTTTCATGATTTGAAACTATAAATTACCTGTTAGCATGCAAAAACTAAATGAATTTTTCCTATTAAAATATTTATTGTGTTAAGGAAAAAAAAAAAGCGCGTTTTACTCATGCATATTTTGATTTATAAATAACAATTTTGAATATTCTACCTCAGATTTATGAAATTTTCACCTGTTTGGCAAGTTTGTGTCATGTCTAATGCAAACTAGTAGTTTAAAACTATCAATAATGGTTAATCAATAATCAATAATAAAGTATCAACTTCCTGGTTTCTACAACTTTCAGGAGCAAAAAACTGCCTTTAACCCCTAGGAGTCAACTGTCACGGCGCGCGATAGACTCACTATTTTTCTTATCAGTGCCAAAAAGACTCAAATAACTGTCTTTTTTTATCATTCAGGCAAGTGTTATACGGCATTATAAATGTTAATTTCTATTATTTTTTTGTGTAGTCACAATAAAAACAAACTGTTGTGCTTCTACCAAAATAAAACAAACATGATGTGCGATCCGCAGCCTCTCTGTCAAAGACGTTCATTCAGATAAAGGACCTCTAACTTAGTAAATAATTGTCTCACAAACATGAGATGTCTAAAGAAACGTTGAAATGTCATGTTTTAAATTATGTAAATAAAATCGAAAACAAATATTCTGTGTTTGTAATAATCTGTTTGAAAAGGGAGAGATGCGAGTCATTCGCGAGTGTCTCATTATCGTCTTATCCGCTAATGCACCACGCCCATGGAGCGCGCATTCTTTCGAGATTCAAATCTGACGCGATCCATGCGAGTTTTAGTGAAAATTAAGTGAGTTTTTGCTTAAAACAAGCAAAATTATCTGCCAATGGGGAGAAAAATAATCTTGTTTCTGATTGAAATCTTGTTCCTTGTTTCGGTCCCAAACAGAAATACGATTATTTTTCGTACCCCTTTGGCAGATAATTTTGCTTGTTTTAAGCAAAATCTCACTTATAGATTTTTTTCCCCCCCAGAAAACAAGAACAAATATCTTATGTCATTTTATTTATCTAGTAAATGGATCTTGATTTAAGAATTTTTGATATTTGGAATGAAAACAAGGAAAAAAAAACACTAAAAGAGCATTTTTTGCAGTGTAGTCAAATCTTTTGATAATTTCAAATATAATAGGCCTTTGTAATGTGCCTTTGTTGACATTCTAAAACTACAACAAAATATATTTCCTTTGTCCTGTTGCTTAGCTCTGTCACATACCTGAAGCTCATTCATTATGCAATCTTTTGTTCTCTCAGGTGTGATTCACAGCATTATTCATGAACATTCATGCCTCTTTGCATTATGGCCTTTGTAAAAAAAAAAAAAAAAATGTTGTTTTGTCTTAAATTTAAATCAATGTATTGTTTTATATAAATTACCAGGCTCAATGATTCTCACATAAGTTTGAAGCAAAAATTCTAGGCAACACCACCCATTAGTCTAAAGTCTTGTGGACGCATATCTATTTTATGTTTTGAGGCCTTCATTTTAAAACTTTTGTTTTTTCAAAAACCATGCATAAACATTATTCTGTCAAAAATACAAGCATTTTTTTGCAAGCAATACAAGCAAAAATACACTCACCTAAAGGATTATTAAGAACACCATACTAATACTGTGTTTGACCCCCTTTCGTCTTCAGAACTGCCTTAATTCTACGTGGCATTGATTCAACAAGGTGCTGAAAGCATTAATAAGATGGAATATCAGGATTAAAGACGGAGCGTCACCTTTGCAAGTTCCAGCAGAGGGGTGGGGGAATCCAACCACAGCTATATGAGCCTCATCAAGTGCAACAGCAGCACCAGATATCGGTTTTTCTTGCCCCAGAGGCAGATTGAGACAGAGAGAGCGAGGTAGGGCCTGGACACCTTCAGCTCCTGTAGCTGAACTTCTGAGTGGCAACACGCTCTCATACAAGCTTCCATTCAAATCTGAAATAATGCAAAGTAATCAAGTTGCTTAAAATTGTCTTTCTGGTAAGATAATGAACGAAAAAGAGACTTACACAAGCACAACAGGTGTATGTTATGACCCCTGCATGTGGCAGAGAAGCTGATAGGTGCAGAGAGACTAGGTTCAGGCTCAAATCTGTGTTTCACAAGAATGTTGGGGTTACATCTTTGAGCATACAGCCAGTGCTCTCCTCTCTGAAACAAACAAAACCTTGGAGTTGATTTACAGGTTCCCTTCATTATGCACTGACATAAAAAACATCCACAATGATTCAAAGAGACTTCAAAGAGAACCTGTTCTGTGCTGAACAAAACAACAAGCTCGTGCTCTGCTTGAACAACAGTACTCCATCTGTGAAAGAGAAAAAAAAAAGCAACAACAACATTAAACCAGGAAACTTACACTTAATTTATATAAGTTTTGACAGAAAATGGCATTTGACATCAAGTAGTGAGCTAATGCAGTAATCTGTTAGTATTGGCTTCTGAATAATGGCACATTAAGTGCAAAAACCATGCCGCTTTTGCAAGTAAACCCATATTTAAGGCACAAGTCCTGAAAGCGTGAAGGCCCTATTGCTCTCCTAAGGATTATTAGTTGTTTTTCTAAGGACTATTCTTACTTCTGTTCAAGGGGCTTTTGGGGCCCTTAACATGCTCAAACTCTTTTGCATGGAATTGTTGGCTATTAAGTCGACATGGGGGTTGAGCTACAGCTCTTTTAATACGTTTTTTTTTTTTTTTTTTTGAGGGGCTCTGTAGCACAGTAACCAAACTTTATACACTAGATACACTCGATTTCTTTCAAGCTCAGCCATACACCAGTGCCCAACAGGATGTCGGTCGGATATTATGGGTTGTTTGAAAAACGCAAGCTCTGCAATTGATATACTCCTAGGGCAGCAGATCCCAAACTTTTCCTTTTCCAAAAACTCTAAACAAGCAAGTTGAGCAGTGAGTGGATTCTGACCAACTTGAACACCTCTGATTGGCCATTACTCAATACTGCAAAAGCACGTTGCAAATAGAAACATTTGACGCTCTCCAGAGCACCAAAACATATGCAGAGCGTTTTCTAAATCCGTTTCACCAATACCCTATTACAGCTTCAACTGAGGGTGCTCTTGCTTTCATTTGGAGGGTCTTTAGCACATCTCTAGAAGCCCCGTTCAGTGCCTGAGTCTCAAGAGACTCTGGCACATAATTACACCTTGTAAAATAAAATCTGTGTGACTCACCTAATGCAAAGTTTGGTGTAAAGCTTCAATGTAAAGCTTCAAATCAGCAACACAGAGTGGTAGCACTAGCGCTAGATAGACTCTACTGTATTTTCTTCGTTTAGCCTTTTTTTTTTATGTCAGGCATTGCTGAAGATTTATCCTTACTTGTAGATGAAGATCTGCATTTGTCCTTTTCAGTGACCCTGTTGATAACCCTTTATCCATGTTTAAACTGTTGCAGTCTACAGTAAATGTATGCAGCTGTAAAAGTATGGTAGATAAATTGGTGGTTTATTAACCAATCAGCAAGCTTAAATAGTGAATACACAGGAAGAGTTTAATATTTATTTTATGTCATTATATATTGAATTATATTTAAATAGACATTACACAAAATTATTTGTATACTTTTTTGTTGACCAGCTGAACTTCAAAGACCACTTTTCAAAGACAGCCGGTCATGCAGGTTTGCACTGCACAACATCAGGAAGATCAAGTCTTTCCTAACGGAGCATGCAACACAGCTTCTCGTCCAGGCCCTGTTCATTTCTTGGCTTGGCATGCTCTTCTGGCTGGACTTCCATCATATGCAGTCAAACCTCTAAAAATGATCCAGAACACTGCAGCAAGTCTTGTCCTCAACGAGCCAAAAAGGGGCCCACGTCACACCTCTATCTCTTTGCACTGGCTACCAAGACCACTGGCTCGCATCAAGTTCAAGGCACTGACGTTTGCTTACAGATCTACCACAGGCTCAGCATTCTCCCATGTCCACTCGCTCTTACAGTGTCTACATCCCTACCAGAAGCCTACGATCTGTAAATGAGCGACACAAAGTCACTCTCCATAACATTTTCGTTCACTGTTCCTTGCTGGTGGAATGATCTCCCTGTCTTCATCTGGAATACAGAATCCTGGACAACATTCAAAAGACAGCTGAAAACTCTTCCGTGAGAAACTACTGTTAAACACACAAATGAAACTGTGAAAAGCTTGTGAAGTGACTCAAAGCAGCTCTGAATATGAAGTTCATATCAATTTGAAATGGCAGATGATGAAAACACCATGAGTTTGTGCTTCAGATGAAACTGCGCTGGTCATTCACACAAAAATCACTTAGCAACATGTACCGACTGGCTGTTGTCACTTATTTCTGCTGTGTGATAGGTTGCTAGATTAATCCATATAGAATAAAAATGTCCAGAGCTTCACCATCAACGTAAATTGTATTGCTATCTTGATGAGTTATCACACAGGATTTATAACAAAGCATGCTGGTGCACTCTGACAAGTAAACTCTAAAGTAAAAAAAAAAAAAAAAAAAAATTATATATATATATATATATATATATATAAAAAATATATATATTTTATTTATTTATAAAAAAATATATATTTTATTTATTTATAAAAAAATATATATATTTTATTTATTTATTTATTTATTTATTTATTTTTATTTATTTATTTATATATATATATATATATATATATATATATATATATATATATATATATATATATATATATATATATATATATATATATATATATATATATATATATATGTGTGCTGGTCATAATTAGAATATCATCAAAAGCTAATTTATTTCACTAATTCCATTCAAAAGTGAAACTTGTATATTATATTTATTCATTACACCGACTGATACATTCCAAATGTTTATTTCTTTTAATTTTGATGATTATAACTGACAACTAAGGAAAATCCCAAATTAGAATACTTGAAAAGGTTCAATATTGAAGACACCTGGTGCCACACTAATCAGCTGATTAACTCAAAACACCTGCAAAGGCCTCTAAATGGTCTCTCAGTCTAGTTCTGTAGGCTACACAATCATGGGGAAGACTGCTGACTTGACAGCTGTCCAAAAGACGACCACTGATACCTTGCGCAAGGAGGGCAAGACAAAAGGTCATTGCAAAAGAGGCTGGCTGTTCACAGAGCTCTGTGTTCAAGCACATTAATAGAGAGGCAAAGGGAAGGAAAATATGTGGAGAGAAAAAAAAAAAAAAAAAAAAAAGAAGTGTACAAGCAATAGTGATAACCACACCCTGGAGAGGATTGTGAAAAACCCATTCAAAAATGTGGGGGAGATCCACAAAGAGTGGCCTGCAGTGCTTCAAGAACCACTACACACAGACGTATGCAAGACATGGGTTTCAGCTATCGCATTCCTTGTGTCAAGCCACTCTTGAACAACAGACAAGGCTAAAGACAAAAAGGACTGGACTGCTGCTGAGTGGTCCAAAGTTATGTTCTCTGATTAAAATAAATTTTGCATTTCCTTTGGGACCCCGTTTTCCAGAGTCTGGAGGAAGAGAGCACACAATCCACGTTGCTTGAGGTCCAGTGTAAAGTTTCCACAGTCAGTGATGGTTTGGGGTGCCATGGCATCTGCTGGTGTTGGTCCACTGTGTTTTCTGAGGTCCAAGGTCAAGGCAGCCGTATATCAGGAAGTTTTAGAGCACTTAATGCTTCCTGCAGCTGACCAACTTTATGGAGATGCAGATTTCATTTTCCAAGAGGACTTGGCACCTGCACACAGTGCCAAAGCAACCAGTACCTGGTTTAAGGAGCATGGTATCCCTGTTCTTAACTGGCCAGCAAACTCGCCTGACCTTAACCCCATCTATGGGCTATTGTGAAGAGGAAGATGCGATATGCCAGACCCAACAATGCAGAAGAGCTGAAGGCCACTATCAGAGCAGCCTGAGCTCTCATAACACCTGAGCAGTGCCACAGACTGATCGACTCCATGCCACACCACATTGCTGCAGTAATTCAGGCAAAAGGAGCCCCAACTAAGTATTGAGTGCTGTACATGCTCATACTTTTCATGTTCATACTTTTCAGTTGGCCAAGATTTCTAAATATCCTTTCTTTGTATTGGTCTTAAGTAATATTCTAATTTTCTGAGATACTGAATTTAGTATATAAATTCAGTAACTTATAACTTAGTTGTCAGTTATAAATCATCAAAATTAAAAGAAACATTTGAAATATACAAGTCTGTGTGTAATGAATATAATATACAAGTTTCACTTTTTGATGATATTCTAATTATATGACCAGCACCTGTACATATATTTACAGACACTAGGACTGGGCACTGACACAAATTTCACAATTTGGTTCAATATTAAGTTGGGGCCTAACAGGTACAGTATATGGCACATTTCTTTAAAAAAAAAAAAAAAAAAAAAAAAAGAAAAAAAAGAAAAAGAAAAAGAAAAATCAACTATGCTAATCAACCCCAGCTGTTAGATTATAATATTAAAGGTTAAAAATTGATTTGTCGGCAACATGCTTTTCACATGACATTAATTAACACATGAGGTTAATAATAATAATAATAAATTTTTAATGACAATTATGTTTATACTCTTTTTGACAAACATTTAAATGGTGGCAGTCATCACTGATTTATTGAAATATTAAATATTGAAGAATAGGTTAAGTAAAAATACAATGAATATGCAATACAGTGCATATATTTAGCTAAACGCTCCAAAGTAAATTTTTCTAGCTGACTGATGAGTTTTAGGACATAGAATGATGTTTCTGAAGTAAGTGTGAAAAAAAGCAGTTTTATTTATGATTCAAAATGCAAATTTTTGACGAAAAGCGAAGCTGCTTTCGGTTAAAACAACTCAAACATGCATTTTAGTCTGGGATTAAGTTTAAGCCTTGTCTGAAACCAAGACGAAAACGATTTCATCAAAAAACATTAAAGTAAACTGAAACATATCAAAATAAATACTAAAACTAAATGAAACAAGTTACCTAAAAATGAACTGAAATATGATTAATATGATAAAAGTATTACTGAAATAATAATGATCAAAGATATATAATTTTCATAATAATGTAGCTGCCATCCCATGGCAGAAAAGTATGAGCTGTGTGGCTGTTAAGGTAAACACCTGTAGATGGTGCATCACAGATGGTGCATCACGTATGTGAGTAGCTGAGGGAGAGAGACAAAGCAGTTACATGTGCACTGCAAACAGCATAATAAAGAATAAGGTACTAATTGATCACATCGCTTCACTGAAATTTCAGAGGGAAATTTACCCACCTGTCAGGCATATCCCCACAGTACTATAACATTGACAAACGCGTTGAAAAATTTTCCGCCATTATTTTTGAGTCACAGGTATGATTTATATGCGGCTGTTCATGAAGTGAGAAAGACAGTTACAATACGATGGTCAGAGGTCACCCTCTGTAGGAACTCTACTCTCTCGTGAATGCTGTACGGCCGTTGACAGAATCCAGTGATTAGTCAACTATATGTAAGTTTTAAAAATGGATATTTCTTACAAGAACTCATTGCTTCACTTTAAAAGGCATTTATTAACCCACCCGAGTAATATGGATTACTTTTATGATGGACGAATGTGCAAGTTTCTTACCATGTACAAAAGCATCATGCAGCTCAGATAGTCATGTGTGATTTGAAAGGTCTCAAGGAGTAGAATAGAGCCTAAAACAGTTATGCTTGTCTAAACTTGAGTAAATGTACAGATGCAGCATGTGTCACTTTTTTGCATGTAACTTCATAAAACAAGCTCAGATAGTGGAACACATTTACAGCACATTCTCACGATTAAAAAGAGCCTAAACTCACCATAATTCATCACTTAAATCTAAAGATATTCCTCATGGAAACCAGAAACACGTTTGCAGAGATTTTTGGATGCTCGGCAAAACAAAAAGGCTACCTTGGTTCCAAATGCTTGATTGATTACTTTATGCAATCACCACAACATTTGATCCAGATGCAGCTCACATGTAGGAGAAATTCACCAAAATGGTCCTCCTACCTTATTTCCTACATGTCAAATTAGATATGAAAAAAAAATAATCTTGAGCACTTTATTTTTGTCTCAGCATGAGAATGTCCAAAATTAAAAAAATTTAAAAGTTAAAGTTTTCTAATCAAACAATACCTACATTTTGACCCTTGCTATTGCTTTAGTCTTAAAGGGTTAAAGCAGTTAAAAAAAAAAAAAAACACCACTACTATTAGTGCACCACCATTTTAAAATCCACGAGCCTCCACTGATCCAAGGGCCCTTGGAGATGCAGGATCTCTACAGCAGTCCCTTTGTACATACAAACACTTGCACTTATTTGTACAAAAATTGGTAGACCGATTTCATCAAGCCGAACCTTTTTTCATGCTAGCATTCATACAAATAATCCACGCAATTATTAGTAAATGAGACCCAGGGTTTTTAGACATTCTCAAATGTATATTTAGACATTCTCAAAGGCTACTTTCACAATTTAGATTTGATTTAATTTATTTAAAATGTTATCTCAACTAACTGGTAAACAGTCAGTAAGATTAAAATTTGTAAAATGTCACACCAAGGCTGCATTTAATTGATAATGCAGTAATATGTGTAATATTACTAATTAAAAAAATGCAGTTTTCTATTTAAATAGGGCTGCAAGATTAAATCGAAAGCGAAACGTAACTTGGCTTATGTGCGATTATGAAAGTGTAAAGGCTGCGATTTTAATTCAATAAATACATGCCTGTTAGTAAAGAGCGGCTCTATGATAAATGTAAATGCTGCTCCATCTCTGAAATTACTGCGAGACACATGTCAAACATCTTCACAAACTAGTAATGCAAAGAATTCATAAACCTGTTGTCCAACAAAAGACAACATTTAATAATGTTTTAACTCACATCATGTCATCAGTCAAGTGTTTGAAATGTCTTTTTTTGTGAGCTGATGTGGCTTCTTATCACAGAATGAGGCAGACAATGTATTTTATAGTGTTCTATACGGTGACGATTGTTGATTAGCACTGCATTATGATATACTTTATTATTATGCAAATACCTGAGAAGTAGGGTTGGGCCGATGGCGCTGACTGACATCACGATGGAGAGCCACCATCATGATGCCACGCCCCCCATTGCGAGTGCGACACACTAATCCTAGTCTCTTCTATAGTTGACCTAAAAACTTTGCAGGGATTGCGCTGTAAATTAAACTGGCATAGACTACAGTATTAAAAATAACATATGCATTAGTAATATTCTCAGAGACGTGACATTAGTCTGTGAAAATAGTGTCAGGCAGGCTACACAAATCTTGACATTGTTAGCCTCATCTTTTTGACATGTCTTACACTGTACATTTAACTTAAAACAGCCTTTATTAATGAATTATTAGTAGCCTATTGTAGCGTCTCAGGAAAACTTGCTTATTGTCACATAGCTCTTCTGTAGCTACTGCACTAAAGAGGCAGTTGAGATAAACCCAGACTTCAACCACAATTCGGCCTTGTCAAACTCGCTGAAATCCTTACACTTGCCCAATTACATAAATCACCTATTTAATTTGTGGAAAATAATTACATTTTCCCCAAATTGTGCAGCCCTATATTTGAATACATTTAATTTATTTTTCCTGTTATAAGATTTTTCCAGAACTCCATTACTCCAGTCTTCAGTGTCATAAGATCCAAGGTCAGAAATCATTCTAATATGCTGATTTGCTGCTCAAGAAATATTTCTTATATTATATTTCTTCACGTTTGTGCTGCATACTGACAAGTGGAATGTGTAGTGTTTATCAGGTTTTTCTATGAACAAAGAATTAAATGAAGAAATTATGAAATGAGAAATAAAAATGTGCATTATTTGAAAATATTTCTAGAAATGTTTATTAACATTATGAATGTATTACTGTCTTTTTAAAATGCTTATTGCACATTATTGGCAAGAGGAGAAGGTTTTTTTCTCCATTCTGTCACCTGATGGAGTTTTGGTTTTATTACTGTATACTACATCAAATTGCGGTATACTACAACAGCGAGGAGACTGGCACAGACAAGAAGAGATTGTTGAATAAGGTTGTTATTTTTGGGGGGTTTTGTACACAAAAAGTAGTATTCTTGTCACTTCTTAAAATTAAGTTTTAATATTTAAGGTCTAACTGTAGTCACATTAACTATTTTAACAATGTCTTTATTACCTTTTGGACCTAGAAAGTGTTAATTAAATAGCTGTCTATGGAAGAGAAAGAGAGCTCTCGGATTTCATCAAAAATATCTTAATTTGTGTTCTGAAGATGAACAAAGGTCATCAAAGTTGCAAAACTTTGTTTTGCAAATATATGTGGTATAAAGTTCCTGTTTCAAGCACAGATGGTGATAGAGACCAAAATCCTGTATTGTCTGTATAATGTAGTCTGGATCATATTTCAATTTACCTTGCAATACTTTTGGATAAGGTCCAAAATCAGAGTTTGATAGGATGCACTGCCTTTGATGTCAACCACAACATATTTCTTTTTCCCTTTAAAAGCTGATAAGCCTCGTCAGAACAAACTAAAGGCTGATTCACCCCAGACAGTATGTTCTCAGGACTATTTAATATAAAGGCCTACTAAAAATAAAAAAAAAAATGATATAGTGAAAAGTCTGCAATCTCTGACCTGATCGTTTCTTCCTCTGCCAAAACATCTTCTATAGGCTGTTGTGGGGAAGCGAGCAGTGAGTCCAAGAACCTGACAGCCCCACAACAAAACAGCACCACAGCTTCAGAATCAGCAGCTGGCAGCACTCTGTGAACATCAGCAGAAACCTGAAAACAGGCACAAACATTATATTTCAGTAACGATCAAAAGCTACACATGGTATTAACATCAGTCCCAGACAATCCATTTAAATTGTGTAATTTGAGTCCACACATAAGTGACCACTAGGGATGTGACAGTAAGGAAATTTTCCCACCGGTTAATCAACGTGTGCAAACACTGGTAATACCCGCATCATTGGTGGGGGCATCAAATTTATGCTTTAAAAGTGAGGTGCAAAAGAGGGAAAACTCCAACGGAGTCTTTTGCACCTCACTTTTAAATCATAAATTTGATTCAATAGTAAAATGAATACAGCCACACAAGCATTCATAATGATGCAGAGCAGAGTGTTTTAAATTACTTTCTTTGGAAGTTGAGCTTCCATAGGAATCAACTGAAAATGCTCACTCTGCTCCATGCCATTATGAATGGCCATGCGCATTACTGTTAATTTCGTTAATGACCTTTTTTCCCATAACTAAGACGAGACGAAGACGAGATACAAACGTCCTTAAAAAAAAAAAGATTAGTTCACTTCAAAATGAAAATTTCCTGACATTTTTCTCCACATAATGGACTTGGCAACTGGGTTGAAGGTCCAAATCAATGCAGTTTCAAAGGGCTTCAGAGGCTCTGCACGATCCCAGCCGAGGAATAGGGTCTTTATCTAGCGAAATGATCGGTCATTTAAAAAAAATAAAAATAAGTATATACACTTTTTAACCCAAACGGCTCATCTTGCGCTGCTCTGCAGGACGCCATAGATTGCGTAATCACATCAGAAAGGTTACGCTAGATGTAGGCGGAAGTACCAATAAACAAGTAAACTGCATTTCAGTAATCTCATTTTGAGATTTTCTGCTTAAAGTGTTATTCAGTTGGTCTGTGTTCTGTCACGACTCACAAGCAGCTTGATGTTCAGCAACCAACAGTAATATCAAGTGACGCAAAGTACTTGACATTTATGAAATTTCACCATTTTGAAACAAAAATAACATTATGTAAATCACAAATAAATTTGACGTGACAAGAAACGTTTAGCATTTTTACATATTAGGCAGACGAAAATAAGTGAATGCGTGCCTATTTAAATATGTAAATATTATTTGCAAATAGTTTACTTCATAGCTACAATAGAAGTGGAACATTCTTATTTCTTATTCTTTATTTCCTTAATCCTTTAATAAAATGTAATTCCTTTGAATAATCCAATAAAATTGACGTAGTAGAGGGGGAATGTCCTTTCATTGACCTGAAAAAGACAGCTTTACACATTTCACCAAAGTCTCCACATTGTTGAGACATCTTGACAAAGATGCCTGATAAAGTTTTTGTGGAGTGGGGAGGCACCCTGATCACGTAAGCCCCTAGGCTACTGTCTAGGTTAGGCTATGCGTTTATCTGCCCCTAGCAGCTACCATTCACTCAATTTAAATCTATGAATTTTAACTTCACTTACTGTAGCTTTGAAAGCCTTTTCCATGTAGACATCATCTTCTTTCCAAACTCTGACAACCTAAAACACAAAAAAGCATACGTAAGTTCTCGGCATGAGAAACTTTAATATTATGGGAACATCAGGTCTCCTTACCCGGTCATCAGTTACGACCACATATTCCTGGGACGGCGTATTAAACACAGCGGGGCAGGTGATTATCTGCCCCTGTTTTACTGTCCAACTTCCCGTAGGCTTCTGATCAGACACCTAGTAATCAAGATACAGGTTAAACAGTAACACAAACAGCTACAAAATCTCTTCCTAAATAACATTTATAGGATGAATAAAATAACATTTGTTGCCGTTGGAAAATGTACCGTTTATGATGTAGCACGCTAGAATGTAACCCCGCACCGCGTGCAATCAATTCTTATAAGACAAACAGTATTTATAACTAACTAATTTTACCTTGTAAACAGTAATAGATCTCGAAGAGTCAGTGACGAGAACATGGTCGATATCTCTGCCCAATTCAATCCCCAGAATCCCTGAATTCGAGGAATTTTGCGCTGCTCCAACTCCACAGAGCGTGTATCCCTCATACAGCGCTGCCATGTTTCTTTCCACACGCCCGAGTGATTCTTTTTTTCTACTACTGCTTAAAGGCGTTGACAAACCAACTTGTGGTGTATTAACGCCGCCAACTGGACTGGAGTGTGAGGCATTACAGTTTTTCTCGTCGCTTTGGTGAATTTCTCAGATCACAAATGAAATTCTCAATACTAATTGTTTAACCTCCACATTATCTAGTCACTTGTGCACATCGTAAAAGCCTTTTCTCATTACTTTGAGCAAATTGCAAATGCTTTGCTGTTTCCTACATAATTGCAATTGCTAATGTCATGTTGATCAAATTACACTGGTTCCCTGTTGAATAGTCTTACCCCTCAAAACATTTAGGCATTAATTCCTTGAATAAGTCATTAAGTGCAGAATGGTTGAACTAGTTGTCATAAACTGTCAAGCATATTTTTTTATACATTTCTATTAGACTTTTTTTTTTTTTTTGTAAATGTGTCCTGAATTGATGAATTGTGGAGGTGACATTTGAATTTCACTAATGAAGGGGAATGTAAAGCACTTTTTACAACGGAGATTGTTTCAAAGCAGCTTTACAGTGAAGCCGCTCTGAAGAAAACAGTGATGTCATCCAGCTCAGTTCAATTATAATATAGTGTCAGTGCGGGCGGATCAGTAATATAGTTGAATATTTAGTGTCCCCAACTTGGCAACAGTGGCAAGGATCTAAAACTCCATCAGGTGGCAGTGTTACAAAGGACCCTTTATTCAGCACTTCAGGTAATATATTTATATTAGTAGGGTTTCTAACCGTTATTCAATGACTATGGACTGTTAATGCCCCCTTGTGGAATTACGGAGTAATATCGACTGTGCTGGAAAGTGCGTCATTGAGTTGTTATGACTCCGTAGAGTGTGGACTGTGGAACGCACAAGAGTTGCCTCATTTCATAAAAGCTGTGCTATTAATCATGTGCGTGCATCTAAAAAAACCACACATGCACCCAATAAATCCTCAACAAAACCTATCAGCATCTTCATTGCGTCCTGACCAGATGTACCATAGTGATTAATTTAACCCGATCCACATTGGTTGCTACAAAACATATGGTCCTTCGAGCCAGATTCAGTAATTGCTGTGGATGTATCGAAGATGTTTACAGACAAGATGACCAGAGATGGACGGTCTGCTGACATGCGTCCTAAGTGGCGAATACAGCCTCCAACCTGGTTGGAGGATTATGAGGCTCTCCCTCACTATGGCCAACAGACTCGAGCTGCTCATACATTCCTTCATCACAGAGAGTTACAGGCAAGTCACACCGAAAGGGTAGCTGAGATGACCCCTCTCATGTATCCGTCATCAAGCGACGAGGCCACGTGGGCAGACTGGAGAGCCATAAGTAGTTTACCCCCCACTGGACCAAGATATGAAAGCACATCTGTATTTCACCCAGTTGCAACAGAGGATGTATCAGAGATTTTGAAAATGACGCAGCAGCTTAAATGAGAAAATCAACAACTACAGTCTACAGTACTAGATATGCAACACCAAATGGGCATTGATAGAGCCTCCTCACTCCACCAAAGAGCAGTGCCTTTGCCATATGACAGAGCCCGGTTGCCATCAAGCCGAGCCCCTTTACCAGAATATGAAGACTGGCCACTGCCACCTCCTCCTGTAGTGGATGATGACATCCTTCCCCCCACAAGGGATATACCATCCCCACCTTCTAGACACAATATATCAGATATGGTGGAGGAATTAACCACTAACCTGCGGAAGTTAGGGAATAAAGAACTAACTCCCTCCTGTGTATCAACACCTGAGTACTGTGAACCCGAGAGGTTACCCTATGGCAACAACTTCACAGCAGAGAGTGCGTAACTATTCACAGTCCAGGCATCCCCAAACAGCCCCTACCGCCAAAACATGCCATTCTAGAGAGATACAGAGCAGCATCCTTACTACCCTCAACAGGAGAAGATATACAGAGGCCCTACACCCACAATCCCTGACTTCACCAAGGGAGACCCATGGGAATTTGCACGACTGAAGGTCTCATTAGACAATCTTCTATCTGAGGATGCTACTGAGAGATTTAAATATCAAATTCTCTTGGAGCACTTGAAGTTTGAGGACGCTCTTCTCATTACAGACTCGTACATTAATTCCAGTAGGCCCTATTCAGATACCATGGCTTCTCTTGCTGAGCAATATGCGCAACCTCACCAGTTAGCCTTATGGCGGATTGCTGATTTGATGGATGATCCTACTATCCGTAGCCATGATGCCAATGGATTCAAAAGGTTTGTATTGAAAGTCAGAGCATTGGTTGGCATGCTGGACCAACTGGGGGATAGCGGCAGGGTTGAGCTCCAGTGCGGTTCACACGTAACAAGACTGTTGTCGAAGCTGCCCCACGACTTGCGAGCTGAGTTCAAAAGGTATATGTACCCCTTAAATGTTCGTATCCCCACTCTTTTACACTTTGCAGACGGGGTTGAATATGAGCTAAAAATACAGGAGAGTGGTTTTTCGAGTTTCTTGGAGGTGACAAAAGGGAGCATACTGCCCAGAAGAGAGATAAGGGCCTAGACTTTAAATCCACCAAGACAATGGCTATATAGTCTACAGTGCAGACCCTGCTCTCAATACCACAGCTCCAGAAGAGTCCAGTTCGAGTGTGGCTAAACCTCAGGACAAACCAAAAATGTTCTGCCCCTACTGCACAAATACCCAGCATTATTTGAATCAGTGCCAGAATTACAGCCCAACAAAGATCAAAAAACGAACTGGGTGAAAATGAATAAGAGATGCTGGCGTTGTGGTCGATCTCATCAGGCAGCACAGTGCCGTTTGAAAACCAGCTGTAAGGTATGTAAGGGCAAACATCTTGAGGCACTTCATGAGTTGAATGAGAGACCAGTCAATTAGAACACTTGTCTTGTCAACAACACCAATGATGTCCTGTACCTAGAACGACTGTTGGGCAGTAGTCAGGTCCTGTTAAATGTAACAAAAGTAATTCTTCGGAATGGAGAACAGGCCCTTGAGACATATGCCATTTTGGATGATGGCTCAGAACGCACCATCCTTTTGCAAGCAGCTGCTCATAAACTGAAGCTACATGGTAAACCAGAAGACCTAGCTCTGAGAACTGTTAGACAGGATATGAGTCATACATGGTACTTCTGGGTCCTTCACCATCTCTCCAGCCTGTCAGCCTCAAAAAGTCTTTAAGATACACAGGGCCTTTACTGCAGACCAATTGGGGCTCGTCGAGCACACATGTCCAGCTGCAACCCTACAGAATAAATACAGACATCTCCGAGGGCTGCCAATCCCTTCCTTTGACAGTGTCCGGCCCCTTCTATTAATTGGCTCTGACTATCCCCACTTAGTTACCCCGACTGAGCCTGTACACTTGGGTCCTCCCGGTGGACCGGCAGCAGTGAAGACACGATTAGGCTGGACAGTTCAAGGGCCCACTAAGCTTGTGCATCATCCACTTCTTACCCAACAATGTCTTGATTGAGTTGAGAAACTGTGGCAACTCGATGTACTGCCCTACAGGAATGAGAAACTTGCCACCAGATCCAAACAAGATCAAGAAGCCATCAACCTGCTAGAGGCAAAGACAGCTCAAATTGATATCAAAGGAACCCAACGCTATGCTACACCCCTCTTAAGAATTAAGAACATGCCAAAATTACATGCCACAAAGCAAGCGGTAATGCCTAATCTTTGTAGCACAGAGAACCGCCTGGCTAAGGATCCTGTGAAGTCAGAGGCTTATAGAGAGACAATTCAGATATTGGTACAGGCAGGATATGTGGTTGCAGTACCAGAGGAGAAACTGACTGGGGAAGAAGAATCATGGTTCATCCCCTACCACATGGTGAGCCATAACGGAAAAAATGGAATGGAGTTGTTTTCAATTGTTCTTTCTCATACAGAGGAGAAATTCTGAATGACCTGCTTCTGTCTGGACCAACTCTGGGGTCCTCCTTGCTCGGAGTACTGCTACGATTCCGAGAGCATGCAGTAGCCTTTAGTAGATTCAAGATTCAAGATTCAAGAGTTTTATTTGTCACATACACAGTTATATACAGAATATACAACCGGGAGTGAAATGTAAACAGGTCCGCTCCATGGACAGTGCAAATTCACAGTTAAAAACACAAGGAAGAAATTATAATAGAAATAGGATAAAAAAGTACTATATATATATATATAAAGTAGTCAAGTCAAGTAGAAGAAAAAAAAGTAAAAAATAAGAATAAAGAAGTGGAATAAAATAATTGAAGTAGACTGTGCAGTGAGTAAACTGTAGACTTATAAATATGTGGTTAACAAATGTATAAAGAGTATAATGTGCAAACAGGTTTATAACAGGTTGTTACACAGTAACAACGAGAACAGAAAGTGCAGTGCAATGTCAGTATGTTTATCCTGAAGTGAAGTCACGTGGTGTTAAGTGACTGAGTTCAGGAGTCTGATGGCCTGGGGGAAGAAGCTCCTCCTGAGTCTCTCAGTTTTGGCCATCAGGCTTCGGAAGCTCTTACCAGATGGCAGCAGCGTGAAATGAGGGTTTGCAGGGTGATTAGAGTCCTTGATGATCTTAGTAGCTCTACCTTTGCAGCGTTTGGTGTAGACGTCCTGCAGAGACGGGAAGCGCACGACTCTTTGCAGGGCTTTGCGGTCATGACTGGTGCTGTTCCCATACCACGCTGTGATAATTAATACATTAAGTTATAATAAGTAATAATTAATTAATAAGTTAATACACTTTCTATCGCCCCTAAATAGAAAGTTTTCAGGATAGCTGGTGAAACCCTGAATTTCCTCAGCTGGCGCAGGTGGTACAGTCTTTGCCTGGCTTTTTTCACCTGTGTCTGAATGTGAGCAGTCCAGGTCAGGTCCTCAGAGATGTTTACACCCAGGTACTTGAAGCTACTCACTCTCTCTACTGGTGACCCGCTGATCATGAGGGGGGAGTATGTCCGTTGCTGTCTCTTCCTGAAGTCCACAATCATTTCTTTGGTCTTGCCAACATTCAGAGAGAGACAGTTGTCCTGGCACCATGATGTTAGATGCTCCACCTCGTCCAAGTATGCCGTCTCATTGTTGTTGGAAATGAGGCCCAGAACAACAGTATCATCAGCAAATTTGATGATAGAGGTGGAGCTGTGTGTGGACAAACAGTCATGCGTGTAGAGCGAGTAGAGCAGGGGACTCAGGACACAGCCCTGTGGAGCTCCCACACTCAGGGAGATGGAGGTGGAGGTGGATTGGCCTATTCTCACCACCTGAGGCCTGCCAGTGAGGAAGTCCTCAATCCAGTGGCAGAGAGAAGGATTCAGGCCGAGATCCAGGAGTTTGGAGGTTAGCTTGATGGGAACTATGGTGTTAAAGGCTGAGCTATAGTCAATAAATAGCAGCCTTACGTAGTTCCCACTTTTGCTGTCGATGTGACATGAGAGATGGCATCTTCAGTTGATCTATTGGGACGATAGGCAAACTGAAGAGGGTCCAAAGTGTCAGGAATGAAGGCGCAAATGGTGTTTTTAATGAGTCTCTCAAAGACCTTCATGACTATAGACGTGAGAGCCACTGGACGATAGTCATTTAGGCAAGAGGGTTTACTGTTCTTAGGGACAGGGATGATGGTGGATTTTTTGAAGGAGGTGGGGACCACAGATGTAGCGAGGGACTCATTAAAGATAGATGTAAACAACCCGGCGAGCTGATCAGCACAGGACCGCAGAACACGACCTGAAATACCATCCGGCCCGGCAGCTTTCCTGACGTCCACACGCTTGAGTGCTCTCCGAACTTCATCCTCTGAGACAGAGATCACGTGGTTGTTGCTGCTCTGAGTAATTTCCTCTAACGCGCCACTTGGCGGAGTCGCGTTGCCGCGGTTACAGTCAAAGCGAGCGTAGAAAGAGTTTAACTCGTTCACAAGCAACGGGTCAGCGCTCCCCTCTGCAGAGGATTTAGATCCAAACGAGCAGATGGACCTCAGACCTTTAACTGCTCGTCTGAGAGCATAGCAGGACGATCTGTATTCAGTCATGTTCCCTGAAAGGAGACCGGCGTTGTAAGCAGCAGTGCGTGTGTTCACTGCAGCGCGGATTGAATTGTCCACCCACGGTTTCTGATTTGAGAAGGACGTTATTGTTATTGTTTGCGTGGCTTGCTCTGTAAGCGTGTTGATGAAGCAAAGCGCCACTTCTGTGAACTCGCTTACATCGACTGAACTCGCTCGGAACATGTCCCAGTCTACATCATCCAGAGCTGCCTGAAGTGCGGTCTCTGAGTGGGGCGACCAACGCTTAACTTCCCGCCTCACCGGGGGTTCCTGAACGAGCTTTTGTTTGTATTTGGGAGTGAGGAAAATGGCGGCATGATCCGATTTGCCAAACGCTGGAAGTGACCGCGCTTTATAGGCGTTCTTGAACAGAGAGTAGCAATGATCCAGCGTGTTTGCTCCTCGTGTAGGACAGGAGACGTGCTGGTGAAAGTTTGGCAGGACTTTCTTTAGGTTTGCTTTGTTGAAATCGCCCGCGACAATGAATGCCGCGTCGGGGTGTTTGTTTATGATGCCGCTGGCAACATCATGAAGGCCAGATAAAGCCAGCGCTGTGTCTGCCTGCGGTGGAATGTAAACAGCGGTCGCGACAACCGCAGAAAACTCCCTCGGCAGATAGAATGGGTGGCAAATGATTGTTAAATGTTCCAGATGAGGCGAGCAGGACCGCGAGAGAATGGTGATGTTCCTGGGGTCGCACCATTTCTTGTTGATCATGAAGCATACTCCACCGCCTTTGGATTTACTGGCCTCGGCTGTTCTGTCCATCCGAAAAACAGAGAAGTTCTCCGATGGCGTCACAGCTGTGTCCGGGACCGTGGGCGTGAGCCATGTTTCGGACAAACAAAAGATGTTACAGTCTCTCATGTCCCGTTGAAAACTTATCCTGGCTCTAAGATCGTCCATCTTATTCTCCAAGGATTGAACATTTGCTAGAAGAATGCTCGGGAGAGGAGGACTGAATGCCCTTTTCCTCAGTTTGTTTCGAATTCCAGCGCGTTTCCCACGGTGTTTCTTGATTCTTTGCCGTTGACTCGTCTGTCCATTGTTCAACTCGGCGTTCCGAAGGATCTTAGATGGCCACAGAGTATCGGCAAAAGTGTCCTGAAACAGTCCAGTGTAGAGGTAATCAATGTCCAAAAGAGTTTTGCTCTTCAAACCTGGGTGTAAACATCTCCGAGGACCTGACCTGGACTGCTCACATTCAGACACAGGTGAAAAAAGCCAGGCAAAGACTGTACCACCTGCGCCAGCTGAGGAAATTCAGGGTTTGACCAGCTATCCTGAAAACTTTCTATTTAGGGGCAATAGAAAGTGTATTAAACGGATGTCTACACCAAACGCTGCAAAGGCAGAGCTACTAAGATCATCAAGGACTCTAATCACCCTGCAAACCCTCATTTCACGCTGCTGCCATCTGGTAAGCGCTTCCGAAGCCTGATGGCCAAAACTGAGAGACTCAGGAGGAGCTTCTTCCCCCAGGCCATCAGACTCCTGAACTCAGTCACTTAACACCACGTGACTTCACTTCAGGATATACATACTGACATTGCACTGCACTTTCTGTTCTCGTTGTTACTGTGTAACAACCTGTTATAAACCTGTTTGCACATTATACTCTTTATACATTTGTTAACCACATATTTATAAGTCTACAGTTTACTCACTGTACAGTCTACTTCAATTATTTTATTCCACTTTATTCTTATTTTTTACTTTTTTCTTCTACTACTTGACTTGATTATTTATAATTCTACAGATATATATATATATATATATATATATATATATATATATATATATATATATATATATATATATATATATATATATAGTACTTTTTTATCCTATTTCTATTATAATTTCTTCCTTGTGTTTTTAACTGTGAATTTGCACTGTCCATGGAGCGGACCTGTTTACATTTCACTGCTGGTTGTATATTCTGTATATAACTGTGTATGTGACAAATAAAACTCTTGAGCGATCCTCTCCAACTCGTCTCGTCTCGCGAACACTCTTCGTTGAAAACCCAGCGTTGAATCAACAGCAGGATTCGGCTCCGAAGTAGAAAGCGAGGATGCAGAGATTTATACCGCATTTATACCCGCATAGCAGGCGGAGCGTGGACCGCATGCCAATGGGCATTGGCTCGTTTAGAAACACTCGAAGCAGATTGGTCTCTGAAAGCAGATCCCAATTCGTCGGTCAGTTCCGACGTACGTCGAACGTGACCGACTGAAAGGGAATTTATCAGCATCTTCACTGCGTCCTGACCAGATGTACCACAGTGATTAATTTAACCCGATCCACACTGGTTGCTACAAAACAGGCAGGATAGAGAAAAAAAAAAACCTTGGGAGAAACCGTGCTCAGTCAGGGGGCCAGTTCTCCTCTGGCCAACGAACAAACAGTGTATGATTATGATTCAGGCAACATTACAAGTCATATTAGATCGGAATATTCAGAATATTTGTCCAGTTCAATCTGGTTGAAGATCGGAGTCATCATGCAGGAGACAGGCTTGTTGAGGATCAGTGCCACTGGATGTCGTGTCGATGAGGCCTCCACAGAGGAGAATCTAGTTGACACAATCCCTGTAGACACTTGAAGGCTGCACTGTGGTTGTGTCTAGGCGCAGGTCCACCATCTGATCTGGATATGGCCCGGATCCGGCTGACTACAGTAAACCTTGGGATAAACAGGCAGACTAATAGTAGCATAGATGACATTCTTCTTATGATGTAAACGGGTACATCAGGTGTTATGGGAAGTGTCCCCGGTTCCATCTGACCTAGTTAATGCAGCCTAACAATCATTTAACTGATTTGAATAATAGAAATTGATAATGTTCTATGTTCATAGTAATGAGATGTGTCTTTAGTCTAGATTTAAACTGACAGAGTGTGTCTGCTTCCCGAACAATGCTAGGAAGACTGTTCAAGAGTTTAGGTGCTAAATAGGAAAAGGATTGATTTTGATCAGCAGTTGAAACAGCAGTTGATTTTGATATCCTAGGTATTATCAACAGGCTGGAATTTTGAGACCGTAATAGACGTGAAGGACTATAATGCGTTAAGAGCTAGCTCAAGTACTGGGGAGCTAAATTATTTACTGCTTTTTTAAGTAATAAGCCAGATTTTAAAATGTATACAATGTTTAATAGGAACCAGTGCAGTGTTGACAGAACCGGGCTACGGTCATACTTCCTGGTTCTAGTAAGAACTCTAGCTGCTGTGTTTTGGACCAGCTGGAATTTATTTATTTAGCATGTAGGGCAACCACCCAGTAGAGCATTACAATAATCTAGCCTTGAGGTCATGAACTAACTGTTCAGTATTAGATCAACCAGTTCCCTAAAATAGCGGTACATCTCATGAAACTTTATTTGGCAAGCATATATAGACAGAGCACAACGCAGTGTTACAAATTATGACAATGGAAAAACAACACGGAAGCAAACAGGGTTGACAGTGAGGTAGATTGTCCCCAACGCACTTGACTTAAATTAAACCAGGTCTCACCCTTTTTGAACACTACCACTCGAGAATAAGGTCTCTAGTGCTCCACTAAACACTATCACTTTAGAAGTAGAAGTAAGATTTCTAGTGTCTAACCTGCTGCGCAGCAATAATCAAGCAGACTCCTGACAATGCCTTTGAATATGCTTTAAACACAGACTCAGATCAATTTCAGAGATAATCCCACAACAGTTTTTATAGAATAGGAGCATGGAAAAGGTGACGATTCATTAAATAATTTTTCTACAATATGATTGGGTCTTCATATGTATAATTCAGCAAACCCTTTTGTTACTAGGTAAAAGCAAATCTGGATTTCTTGATTACTCCACGTTGTTACTCAAAGTAATGAGTTTATAGACAGTAAAGAGCTTATACAGTAAAGTAAAGAGCAGTAAAGAGCTTAATTTCCCCTTTCGTCATATTCAGACATGATTCAGACAAACTGACTTTGGCCAAAGTGTTGGGAACATTTAGGTTTCAAAAGCATATAAATATTAATCCTGCAAGAAAAATAAATGTTAGTTATGATTAATTAAAAAATCCTTCACAACACCTAGGAAGAAGAAGAGGACTAAGGATGTGTGGTGGAAGAGTACAGAGGCAAAACAAAAGGTAGAAGAGGCCAAGATTGTAGACATGTTTCTGATTAAATAAGGGCCACTATTGTGGACCATGTTCTCAATCATGACCTTATGGCCGAGGCGGGTCGACAAGTACAGCCGAATGATGGTAGAACAACATGTCCTCAATCATTCAAAAGTTTGTATACAGAACAGGTATGTAATCAGACTATGTTCACTACTTACTGTAGTCCACTTGCATTTTATATTACAATACATACAATAATATGGATTGTATTACATACTAGGCGGCTTTCTCTTGACTACTGACGTCCACTTCACAGCGACAGCATGTTTTTTTTTATATAAATTTGTGTTCTTTTGTCCATTCCGGATTAAATAAGGTCTGATGTTTCAGCATGTTAATGATATGACGTAGCCAGCACGTCGTGAAGGCTTGTTTACGTTTTTAACCAATGATATATCAGATATTTATTTGATTGACACCGCTTTCAGACAATTATTTGTTTGACCAGAGATCTTACGGCATTAGACGCTATGCTGCTGCATTCCAATAAAGACTCTAGAGTGGGTTTTTTTTTAGGCCGATTCAGCGCGACTCCAAAAAGGAGGACAAATGAGTGTCTGGCTTGAGACTGCCCCAGACGCCGGACAGGGGGCTTAAAATCCGGACGTATGGCCACCCTACTTCTACTTCTTCCAGCGTGCATGCAGTTGAGTTCTGTTGACAACTATGTGTCGCTCTGTTGCTCAGGTTGGTTTTTAGGTCTATCCAATTGAGGTCTTTCCTGGTTTGGTTGAAACACGCCCCATAATCACAGCCCAATGGAGCAGTATCAGACTCATATTCTGACTAGAATTGAGTATGACGACGTCAGGCTATACATATATACTGTATAGAGACATATACTACTTTTCCACCAGCATGAACCGGGTGCTAGTTCAGAGCCGGTTCGTAGTTGGTTAGACTGATGAGCCTTCTAAGAACTGGTTTGCCTTTCCACGGGCTAGAGAGCCACCACAGAATCAAGTCAAGTCACCTTTATTTATATAGGGCTTTTTACAATGCCGATTGTTTCAAAGCAGCTTCACAGTGTTAAACAGGAAAATAATGCAACAGAATTTAATTCAGCTGTACAGCCACTCTGGAGAAAACAGTGATGTCATCCAGCTCAGTTCAATTATCATATAGTGTCACAGAGCCAGGTCTTACGTCACTGTATACGTCTTATCTTTCCCAGCAATGCTAGCATGGCAGCGACAAACACAACAGGCTTGTTCGAGATGGATCAGTGTATAACATCAAAGTACTGCAAGAGCGATTCAAAAGCATAAGAAATCGTATGCGCTCTCGCGGTAATTAGAAATACACTGATTGTTCCTTGACCAATGAAAGCTGCGAAAGAGTTCAGACCTTCTGCCGCCAGTCTGAAGGTCTGGCTATGTGAGACTAGCATATACCTACCAACGTCACTGCCATGGAAACCAATGCAGATATTCCAAAAAAACGAAAGAAAGGCATGGACACACAAATCTGAACAGACGGATCTGAACAGTTGCAATACACAATGTGGACAGTCAATAATTTTAGATCAGATTCCAATCAGATACACAAATAATCAGATTGGGACTGACAGTGTGAATGTAGCCATCATGATTCCCTTGTGTTCTTGATGTGCATGTGCAATTGTAAGCACAGGCTGATGAGATGGGTTCTGTTGGTCCAGGGTTTTAATCTGGAGATACGTCAAAAGAAGGAGTCAGAGAACATTGTGTCAGATGCTCTTTCATGTGCACATTCTGTTTAATAAGTGATTATAGCCAAAGTAAATTGGACTTTTATGGGTGGGGTAGTTATGCCTGGGGCTGTATTGGTGCCAGTGCATATATGCGTGTGTTTCTTTCTCTCTCCCTCTATTTTCTCTCTTTGGTTCTCTCCCCTATCTGTTTCTCACAGGTCACTCCACCCTTATTAGACATGCTTGCCTGCATGTGCAGTGGTTGGAGACTGGGAGCACAAGTGCCTTTTAAAAAGGAACAGAAGAGTGACATCTGACAGAGAAGGAGAAAACGGAAAGAAGCCTCTGGTTCAGCAGGCTCATAACAATAGGTTACTTGCGTAACCCTGGTTCTCTGATAGCATTAAGTGAGGTCTCACTATAGGATACACCCCTTCTGCGTATTCCTCAGAAGCCCTATTACATTACGTCAGCCCCAATTGGCTGGCAGACGTGATGCTGTGTCTGGGAGTGGCCTCCCAACCCCTCAGTATAAAGCATACGTTTCGGTGTCTCACTATGGGATATAGTCTCCTGCCAACCACAATCACAGCATCCAGGGCTGTCATGACTCACATTCCTATGCTCAATACTGCATGTGCTAAAGTTTGAGCTGTAACAGCAGATTATAAAACTTTGCAAATGTATATGGAGAGGACCAACTCTTTGTAAATACGTAAAACGCGCACTAGGTACAGGGCATTTAACTTTTACTGTTCTAATGAAGCAAAAGGTGGTGGATAGAAAGCACTCAACTCAAGAGGGATGGTATTAATTATTTTGGGCATGAATGCAGGATTAGGTTTCAGAATTACCCCTGCATCCCCAGGCATGAACTGCATACACGCTGAATGCACCGAAAATGTGTGTGGATCTTGCTTGCGTGTTTTGCCGAAGCCAAAGCTAACAGCAGCACTGTCTTAAATTACAATATTTTGAAATCAATCTTGTCCAGCAGCTCAAATGGGGACATTGAAAGAGTATCAAGTATCAATCCCAAATACCATGAAGGAGAAAGCGGTTTTGAAACTGGCAAAGTGTATTGTGCGCCCTTCATGAACCTGCATACTAAAGGATGCTGCCCAACATTTTTGTTATCGTTATCAAAACCTGTGAGACAAGCAGATATAGAAGCCAGAAACACTTTGATGTTTTGTTAACAAAGTGCGGGAGGAGCATGTTCAGATAATTAACACGAGTGGAGAGCACTCAGCACTCCATCAACGCAAAGAGGTATATACATAAATATATTCAGCAGTCTTGCCTCTGTTTGTTGACAGTTTATCAGTGTCCCTCCACCACCCCTTCTCCACACTTCACACTTCTACCGGACAGCAAGACAAATACGCATTAAAACTTTACTCCCTCTAAATTATATGTAAGTGTGAACTTGTGAGTATGGTTGAAAATGCTTTCCCTTGGTATAATCAAATCCTGCAAAAATAATAGAACGACTGCTACTGAACACTGAAAGGGAATTTCGTGTTTAGCCACGCACCAGTGTTCAAACACACCATGTTTGCACTCATAAATAGACCTAGTCGATGAAGCTCTAGCATTTTGTATGGTCCTGATAACACTGTCAGACAGACAGGTTGTGTTCAAATTTAACCATTCACTGGCCAGGCCCATAGCACCAGGCGTTCTGGATGAGGATGAAAGATCTCCCCTTCTGCCTGTGACAGCAGATCTCTGCACAACGGGAGAGACCACGGGTCTTCGTATAGCATATGTATGATCTCCGCCAGCCAATATTTCCCTGGCCATCTCAGAGCCATTAATATCAGTTTAATTTCCTCCTCCCTCAATCTAGTGTGTTGGAGATATTAACACTATCGGTGGGAACGTGTAAAGGAGAGTGCAAGGCCATTCATGTGGCAGGCATTTATCCCCAGGGGCGCACTCTGATCTTTCAAGGAGAAAAACAGAGGACACTAAGCATTGTCATGAGACGCAAACAGATCCACTGTCGCTCTGCTGTATATGCTCCAAATCTGTTCGTCCACTTCCCTGTTCAATTTCCACTCTCCGTATAGAGGATTGCCCATGGACAGCAGATGCGCACCCTGATTCATAACACTATGTACATGCATGCAAGGAAAGTGATCCCCTGTCGATTTATGTAAGCCACAACTGTAGTGTTGTTTGTTCTCACGAGAACATGATGCCCCTTCAGAAGAGGGAGAAGATGCTTCAACGTCAGAAACACAGATGACCCCATCTTCCATTCACTGCCCTCGTGAACGCCCCTCCCGCCAACTGGACAACGACACGTCTGTTGTTATGACTTTTCTGGCTCGAACCACACAGGTTGGGGTCTTCATTTGCGCAGTGCCAAGACTACCTCTGATGTCACTCTCACTCTCCTTAATGGGTCCAGCCTCAGAGGCACTACCCAGCATTGAAACGCTCTCATGAACAGTCTGCCTAAGGGAATGACTGTCTAAGTTTGACTGAGATTGCTCCTCTCTGCCTCTCTGCTGAGTGTTTCGCGTCTGTAGCTCCGTACAGCTTTGCTTTTGAATCTCTATTTGATATCATTCCTTGTTGTTTATACTATAAAAATAACTTGCTCATCACCATATATTGTCTAATATTGCCTATCACATTAAATCTGACATCGCTAGCTTTTAATCTAAATCACTATCACGTGTTAGCATTTCGCTAGCCTGTGAGCCTGCCATCTGTGCATCTGGGTCTCCTGTTTTTCTCTCGCGCCTTTTACAAGTCCATCAAACAACTCAGGTGATTTGGATTAGTCAACAAACACGGTGAGTCATGTCATCTTCTCCTGTTATTGTCACTTGCACTGCCTGTCACATGTTTAGCATAACCTTCTCATCAGCGGTGACCTACACATGTGATAAATTCAGAGAGATAGTCAGGCTGACGGAGATGATTTCAGAATTAGAGCCACGCATCCAAACTTTAATTGAGAATAGTAAGAATGCAAGGGCCTTAGACACTGCTTTGGATGCGACTAGCTTTTAGATAATAACTTATAATAATTTTTACCTTTATGAGGGCAATTATTCTAATCTTTTTTAAATATATTTGTCATCTTTTATGAAAAAATCAATTAGAATAATAAGACAATAGGCTGTTACAAATTAAATCAGTATCAACTAGAAGCTGCATCTGAATTCTGAAGTGGCATTTAGACCTATTTGCAAACTATTTTAATGCTGCTCGGAGGATTTACACAGTAATTAAAATTACATTATATTATGAGATGAAAGATTTAAATATAATATTTTGAATAGCCTTTTGAAATACGAAATTAATGAAAACGATAGGCCTACTTAGATTATGATAGTATTAAGACCCCCAGTAGGTGGTAGCATGTAACTGTCTTAATAATAGTCAGTCAGTGAGTCATTCATTCAATCGATTCGTTCAAAACACTGATTCAGGAATGAAGCAAGTGGATGTCTATGGGACATCGAATCATTCACTGTCCAGTGAATCAGTCGCACAACAGTTCTGTGGTTTTATTTTGCAATAGCATTAATTAATTTGATTTCAGCTTCATCCCTTATTCAAAACTCTGTGTACTGTCTGAAATAAAAGTTATGCCTGCTGCATATTTACATTTAAATTGATACTGATGCGCTTCGCTACATGTAACTGCATCTGCATGCTGTCCAGTGGGTCAAGCAGCTTTATTGCAACACAGATTTTGATAGTTGGACAACTCAATAAAACCAGTGATGTGCCAAAGAAGTAACCTGGTGATGGGTAATGTGGGTGCAGATGCGAGATAACCTAAATTAATATTTCTGAAATAATCAGCTAATATTTCTCTAGCATGTACGGTTGTCGAATCCATGCCTATAGAGAAGAAAACCTTTTCTAGTCCCTGCCCAGCGCGATGTGTGTCACAGCATTAGTCCGGTTGTTCGATGAGAGAGTTTATTTGTCAGAAACACTTTAAGAATCTGGAAAAAATGAAAGAGGTACGGGTTGATCTTTGGTCGACCAATCAGCGGAAAGGGGCGTTTCACGCAAGCCCACACGTGGAAATCGATAATTCAAGACTTTTATCGATTTTCTATCCCTGAACCTAAAAATATAAAAGCAAGCCGAATTCTCGTTTTGTAATTTTTTGGAAAAAACGAAAAATGAATAAATGAGTCGTTTTCTCTTTTTTAAACTTTCAATATTAAATCGAAAAACGAATCAACGCAACGTACACGGACCAAACGCAGCAACTAGAATTCTCACTAGAACCAGGAAGTATGACTATATTAGCCTGGTTCTGTCAACACTGCACTGACTCCCTATTAAACATCATATACATTTTAAAATATTACTAATTACTTACAAAGCACTAAATGGTTTAGCTCCCCAGTACTTCAGCGAGCTCTTAACGCATTATACTCCATCACGTTTACTGTGGTCTCAAAATTCTGGCCAGTTGATAATACCTAGAATATCAAAATCAACTGCAGGCGGTCGATCCTTTTCCTATTTAGCACCTAAACTCTGGAACAGTCTTCCTAGCATTGTATGGGAAGCAGGCACAGTCTTGTCAGTTTAAATCTAGACTAAAAACACATCTCTTTACTATGGCATACACACAGAACATTTTTAATTTATATTATTCAAATCAGTTAAATGTTTGTTAGGTACCGGGAACACTTCCCATAACACCTGATGTACTCTTTATATCATAAAAAAAAGAAAAAAAGAATGGCATCTACCCTAATGTTAGTCTCTCTGTTTATCCAGAGGTTTACTGTAGTCTGCCGGATCCAGATCAGATGGTGGACCTGCTCCTAGACACAACCAACGCATCCCTGAAGTGTCATCACAGACCGTGTCAACTAGACTCTCCCCCGTGAAGGCCCCCTTCCCATTCCCGTACCAACACATATGCACACATCCGTATTCAAACATGCTTGCCTATAGGCTGAAAACGTAATGCGTGCGTACATGCCGTCTCCGTTTTCACGGATTCGCCTTTTTAGGGGTTTGTGCGTGGATTATGATTATTATAGTTACAAAGCTATTTGAAATTTCATGGTTTGCGTTCATGGGCCACTAAATGCTGTTGCCGTGCGGATGGGCATCCAGACCACATTGGGGTTTTTATCTTAGTTTAAATGGCACCAAATTAAATAACTAATCAATTGTTACGACTGAAATGAATCAATCAAAAACTTTTCTTCAAAAGCTAAATGAATTTCCTATTATCACTATAAAGCTGCTTTGAAGCAATCTGTGTTGTAAAAAGCACTATATAAATTAAGGTGACTTGACACTTTAAACAACTCACTATTAATTTCTTTATAGCCTCTTGCATTCTCTTTGAACTAAATTGACCTGCTTTCCGTACACATTATTACTGAAATCTTAAGTAGCTGTACTATTAGTTAATGAAAAAAGTAATATTACTGTAATGCACTACTAGTAACACATTAATGCCCAACACTAGATGTCTGAGACAAATTCTGTCAAGAATCCCCAAATCAGTTACTTGATCTAAATACATTTTATTGATCATAATTTATTATAAACATTTCCCTTTTGGGCTAATATTTTCCTTTTACATCAGAGATTTATTGTTTGAATCAAAATTCATAAAACATGAAATTGAATTAATAGTCATGGCATGAATTTACAGGAAAAGATATTCATGAAAGAACAAGTCAACATTTAGTTTGATGTAAATACCAAAACAATCATGATTAGTGTTATTACCAGACACTAGTTCACATACTAACTCAAGAAGCACATTTAAAGGGATAGTTCACCCAAAAATTCAAATTACCCCATGATTTACTCACTCTCAATCCTAGGTGTATATGACATTCTTCTTTCAGACAAATACAATCAGAGTTATATTAAAAATGTCCTAGCTAATCCAAGCTTTATACTGGCAGTGAATGGCAGCCCAAAATTTGAAGCCCAAAAAAGTGCATCCATCCAATTATAAAAGTAATCCACACAGCTACAGGGGGTTAATAAAGGCCTTCGTTTTTTGAAACAAACAAAAAAAAAAAAAAAATCAAATTTAAAACTTTATAAAGTTAAAAATATCTAGCTCCTTCTAGACCACCTTCAGTATTCAACTTGCAGAGAAAGTGTAATGCCTTTTGCAGTTCAAAACGCTTACCTCGTGTCAGTTACACTCATAAGTTGAATACAGAAGGCGGTCTGGCGGAATCTAGATAGTTTCATAATGTGTTAAATATGGATATTTTTCTTACACAAACAAATTGCTTCGCTTCAGAAGGCCTTTATTAACTTTATTAAACTGTATTTGTCTGAAAGAAGAATGTCATATACATTTACATTTAGTCATTTAGCAGACGCTTTTATCTAAAGTGACTTACAAATGAGAGCAATAGAAGCAACATATACACCTAGGATGGCTTGAGGGTGAGTAAATCATAATTTTACTTTTTGGGTGAACTATCCCTTTAAGATGGCAAACATTACGTGTTTCTCAAGATTAAGGTCAATAAAGTGGAAGACTATATCAGCAGTGGAAGTCTCATTAAAAAGACGAGCAAGAAAAGCAATGCCAAGCAAGACTGCAAATGTTGTCCTATAAGCAAGTTTATAGTCCAAAAAACCTTCCACTATAAATTGGTCAAACCTGATAATGACTTCTGCCTGACTTAATGCCAGTACTTCAGGTGCAACATTAGGTGTTAAAAAAAACAAAGCAACAATATTACAGTAATGTTAAAGGTTTACAAGAACAATGCAAGTACATCTCAAACTGTTTACACATGAAATTTCATCTACTTATTTTCCAGGTACCTTTCTAAAGTTTAGCATGAAAGAGCGATGCATTGGTATTCAGTATCTATTCCAGCTTAACTGGCTAGCGATCACTGCAGGGAGCTGGTAGTGTACTGGAAAGAGGCCATCTGTACATGTTTCCGTAAGCGTTCCACTTCCAAGTCTCTGAAATAATTATTTTCGTCATTCTGAATGATGATATTCTGCAGCTCGCCAATCTCTTTCTCCATCTTATTCCTTAACTCTCTTTTCATTTTCTGCAGAGCCTGTTGGAAATACATTCTTTTAGAAAAAAATGTTTAGGAGGAATACATTTAATGATTAATGATGAATTAAAAATGACTAAAGTCAGATACTACCAAACAAATACTACCATTACAGTACATGCCTTATAGCAAAATAAATGTATGTATGCATGTATGTATATGTGTGTGTGTGTGTGTGTGTGTGTGTGTAAGTGTGTAAATGTGTAATAATATAGTATATTACATATATATATATATATATATATATATATATATACACACACACACACACACACACACACACACATATACATACATACATACATACACACACACACACACACACCTAAAGGATTATTAGGAACTGCCTTAATTCTACGTGGCATTGATTCAACAAGGTGCTGAAAGCATTCTTTAGAAATGTTGGCCCATATTGATAGGATAGCATCTTGCAGTTGATGGAGATTTGTGGGATGCACATCCAGGGCACGGTTCCTGCTCCACCACATCCCAAAGATGCTCTATTGGGTTGAGATCTGGTGACTGTGGGGGCCATTTTAGTACAGTGAACTCATTGTCATGTTCAAGAAACCAATTTGAAATGATTCAAGCTTTGTGACATTATCCTGCTGGAAGTAGCCATCAGAGAGTGGGTACATGGTGGTCATAAAGGGATGGACATGGTCAGAAACAATGCTCAGGTAGGCCGTGGCATTTAAACGATGCCCAATTGACACTAAGGGGCCTAAAGTGTGCCAAGAAAACATCCCCCACACCATTACACCACCACTACCAGCCTGCACAGTGGTAACAAGGCATGATGGATCCATGTTCTCATTCTGTTTACGCCAAATTCTGACTCTACCGTCTGAATGTCTCAACAGAAGTCAAGACTCATCAGACCAGGCAACATTTTTCCAGTATTCAACT